>JARHVA010001650.1:2467500-2545000 GCA_037957365.1 Torreya grandis
AAGTGCCAAGTTTGAATCCATCCTAAACAGGGAGGAAAACAAAGTTTGGGTGTAAATATGGGAGTAAAGCCACCATTTAACATCTAACATATGATAAAAAGGGTTTTCATTTTAATTTTTTTGAACATCTATAAAAAATCCTTCATGGCAGGGGAAATTTATTGTAAATATAGGCTTCGATGGTTGATGCCATAAAAGAGTTTATAAGGGGGTTGTTTAGCTAGCATAATTAGTTATTTTTTTAACATCTAAAAAAAAAGGGTTACAATGGTTGAAGATATAAAAGAGTTCGTAGTGAGTCATTTAGTTAATAAAATGTGTAATGTTGTTTAACCCTTTTTTGAATTAAGGGTAGGGGTAATAGCATAATCAAATTGGAATAAACTATTGTAAAGCAGGCCAATTAAATGAATTCAGATTTATAATGTTCTAAAAAATATGTTAAATATAGAAAAGTCATGCCAAATAATATCATTAATGTTACAATACAAAGGAGAAATAATACTTAACTTATTTAATGATGTGCAAGTAGATATGACATGCACATGTACACATGAAGGTAGATTGATGTTCTTCATTGATTCATCAAATTCTATAAAATAGCTCTTTGTTAGCCTGGACACTATCGTTAAGATCTGTAAACTATCACCAATTCTTTTGTCCTTGCTTCAAAAAAAATCTAGCTCAAGATACATATTATTTTCTAGAATAACCACCTGAACCTATTAGGGTTCACTATTGCCTTGCAAGTTATCCACTTGAGTCATGCACATAAGTTCCTAGAATCATTTTTTTGATCAAAATACTAGGTCCTCCAACTTGACATGTCACTTTGAAATACAAGGGTTAGTGGGATTAATTGAATTCGAGCTAACCTCAAAGATCCCTCTATCAATGAGCATTACCTACATATCCATATACTTTGAAGAGGACCTCAGACCGATGTAGTTATCCACTTTATATGGGTTTGTGTGTGAACAATTGTGTAATATGCTATATGTGAATGTATGTAGTGACATAGCTTGTAAATTGACAAATACTACTCATGGGCTAATCTTTGAATGCTTCAAACATATAATAAGCCTACTCCTGAGCAATGCATATGTTGAGGTGAAGAATTATATTGTAATATAAAGCTTTCCACAAAAAATTAATTATGTATTATATCAGGTTATATTTACAAAGGAGATAATTTTTTTTAAAACTTTAACGGGGTGGTTCCACTACGAGACCCAATTAACTCTCCCATGAACCAAGTAACATACTAACATTTATTACTAAATTCTTTATTACTAACTAAACATAAAATATAATTTGGATCAACTGACCTACCAAACCCCCTTTAAAAGGGGTATAGAAGATTATTTGGAGCTATGACTATGAAGTCATTAAAAGTATTTGTCACACCTATAACTAGCATGTTTTACATTATGGTACTGATCAAAATTAATGTTGCTTCATATAGAATCCCACCCCACATGTTGTGGCATAAAGGCTGATGAACACGATCAAGGCCTATCCATCCCCTGAGATCATTTATACCATATTGTAGTAGAATATGATCAAGGCCTATTCAACCACATTAATCCACATAATGTCTCACATATAAACCTATCCAAGTGACTCTTCAATATTATGTATGAGATATCTCCCTAATGTCCAAAAAACATTGACAGACCATTGCTCAACACTATGGTTATAATAATTATTATTCCAACTTGTACAATCACTTATGACTGATTGAAGGCCATGCAATATCTTCCCCCTTATTAGATAAGAGGTGAGAAGCCATTGTAGCAAAAAAACTAAATCAAAATTACTCTATCTACTTCTCATTAGGTATAAAATGAAGTGAATAAAACTAAAATTGAAACTGAAAATATCACACTACTACTACCAGAAATGATATTCAGACATTTTACCCAAAATCTAAGTGAATAACTAATTGAAGAAGGGGAATTTTCCTATAAAATCAAACGGATCCTCCAACCTCCATTTTGTCACTTATACTTTGTCAATCAAAATGATACTAACGAAATTATAATGGATGACAGGTTCTTTGAGAGCACAATCATGAGAACACATTATAAAATTTTACAATTTGAAGGTGTCAGTTTCCACCAAAAATGCACCATTATGCATCATTTTCAATACATTTGTCATAAAAATCATAGAAATAAGTCTCAAATCATAAAATAGGCCATTATGGTATGTCCAAAATGTTTGAAAATTTAGAAATCAACTAGTCACATGACCACCTTTGCACAAAAGAGAAACTAGACACAAAAGTCGTAAAGCATTATTGCAAGTATCGAAAGTGATGCAACTTACACCCTTATATCTTTAAAAATATAATATTGTAAAAATATGATTTAACTAATTTAGGTCAAAAATAATTCTTACCAAAAAGCAGTCTTAGTGATTTTTGATCTTGAGACTTCTCCTTTTGTATATGACTTACAAAATATTCCTTTCCAACTCCACTACAAAAAACTTGACATTATAAGTAGAAAATATTCTATTTAACCCTATTTTTTCTGATTTGAAAAATAAAGTTATATATATGCATGTGAAATATTTTTACCCAATGTTTTCACTTGCATGTAAAAATACTACTCCTTTCTTCCCTTGTCAGGATCATAGAGAATGTGTTGTGACATACTTCTGTATCATGCTATAGGTCCTTCAAACATAGTACATATGCTCAAAGATTGTGAAAATGTAGTGAATCTAAATAAAATTTTGTATAGATCTGATTCATTTGTAGCTACTAGTTATAAACTCTTTTAAAATTCCTTTTAACATTGTATGATGAGTGTAGGATGAGTGTGGCATTGTATAGATCATCCATAGAGCACATACATGACATACAGATCAACCAAGTGGATATTTGGGCCATACAATGCCATAAACCAATTTATGTGATCAAAAACATAATACATGCTCTAAAAATGTGATTCATATGTAATGAAAGTCGTACTACTGGCTTTTTGGGCATAAATAATGTTTAAAAAAATGATTTAACATTCCATATAAATGGCTTCAATACTAATTCTGGCTTCAATATTGATTAAAATTGAATCTTTTGGAGATAAAACCATACCAAATAGGGTTGGAAATGTCATACAAATTATTCGCAGGGCATAAATTTTTTTATTAGAATGATTTTTGGCAAAGGATTATCAATCTTTTGATTCAATCAGGGAAGATCAAAGAAATAAAATTGAATGACCTTCATACCTCTTGTATTTGTATTTATGCCTTCATTACTCCATAGCCTTGCTTTGATACTATTGTTCATATTGGACAATGCACAGGTTGAGGTGAAGAATTACATTATAATATAAAGCTTTCCACAAAAATGTTATTATGCATTATATTGGATTGAATAATTTAAATTCTTGAAAGTAAAGAGATCAAGGAAGGAATACACCTGTGTGTTGATGCAACTATGTTTTCCCTTGGTACTTTGCTTTGGTGATGATGCTTCCTTATTAAAGCATTAGAGAGAAAGGTTCACAAATGAATATTGGTGATGTGAATATGGAATTGGAGGGTGATCATGCCCCCAATCTAGGGTAAGGGTGAATTTTTCCAAGGCCATTCAGAGCACTGAATCTCAATCACACAACTCAAGTGTAAACACAATATAACCAATCTAGCTAAGGTCAAGTGGTGTAAGAATTTAAGCCTAAAAAAGGGAAGTAGTGATAAGGTCATTGAGGGTGATAAATCTTGATTTCACTACTCAAGGGAGGTTAATTCTACAGATAGATAAAGGCTCAATCATTTCATCTTGGAAAGTTATTGCATCAATGTGTGGTGAGAAAGGAATGAACCCTATTTGTGCTCCCTCATCAAATCTATTATAAATAGTGTATAATTTGAATATGTATTTGTGATTTGGTGAATTTTGATGGCACATACATCTATAATATGTCTCTAATTAAAGTATCTATCAAAATGTAACATCCACTATGTAAACTATATGTAATATCTATCACAAATCTGAAGAAATCTATCTCAAATTTGTGAAAATTGGTGCCAAAAGCATAAGATTCTGACCCAAGTGTATATCTAAATCATGTAAAATATATCAAGTTTATGCCAATTTTTTTAACTGTGTGTGTGGAATTGTGTCTCTATGACAACGCCCCACGGATATGCATACCGTGGAGTTTAGAGCCCCTTTTTTTTCTTGAAAAGATTTTTTGATCCAATTTTTTTTTTTAATATTTTTTGAGTGTGAGATAGTAATATAGATAGATTGAGGTCATCTATTACTAGTAAATGATAAATTTTTGGAGAATGTAATGGATCCATTAATCAATATGAAACCCTTTGATAGACATAAACTATGTGACAAATCTAAAACATAAACACCTCAACATTGAATTATATATATATATATATATATATATATATATATATATATATATATATATATATATAAACTAATTATTATCATCTAAGAGCTTCGAGATATAGTTTTTTATCTATTATAATTATGGTTAGTTATATTAAAAATTAAAACAAAGGTTACACAATATTGAAAGCAAGATTGTTAGAAATAAAAAATGGGGCTTGAAGGCTACCTAGAAAAGCCAACAAAATATGAATAAAGCATATAATGCATAGAAAGTATATTCATTCCATCCAAATTATTATGTGAAGAAGATGTATTATTATTGATATTTAAATCAAATAAATGGTGGAGAGGAGGAGTTAAGGATCTACAAATAATGGCTTCTTCATTCATGCTGGAGGCCTTGATAACTCAAAAAATAACAATAAGACCATAGTGGGTTTTAGTATTGATCTCATCATGACTAAAATGTGGCTCATCTTTATTTGGTATAATTATCCGCTTCACCTAGAGGGATTCAAACAAGTTCAACATTTCATGTACATAATTATGCATCTCCCTCAACAATGCCTCCAAAATTTAGATACAATGTATTATTACTAACAGTTGCCCCAAAGGTGCAAGTTATACTAGAAGGAATGTATAAGTTTTTTATTTTCATTTATGGCATATATTCACCTCTTAAGTGTATGATGTGGGTACACCTTAATGTTTGAGAATTAAACCTACCATCTTTCCGTACCACTAGGGACTAATCGCCAATCAACCACCTTTTCTCTCAACCAGTGACTCCTCTATGATGACATTCACACTATATCAAGAATGATGCCCCTTGATGCTGGCATGAATTTTGTAAAATTTTTGGTACTCACTTCAATCACAATGAAAGCAACAAGATAGAATCCATAACCTTAATGTATTACCCCCACATCAACGACATTGCATTTTTGATTAGATCCACACATCATATGTCAAGTCCTCCTGTAATCAAATAGAAAATAGTTAATAAAAGATGCCACCACCATGCAAGTTACAAAACCCTTTGTAATGGGTGCATGTTATATAAATCTAACAACTACCTCGAAATCATGGCATGTGTGTGATATGGTCCCTCTGGTGTACAATATCACATGAAATATAATAATGGCCCCTAATCATCACTGCCCAACTCACTTTGAAATATTTCACCACTTTCAAGTTTTGTATGGCTTTGCCCTTTATTCCATGGGTATGAGTATGGTGTTTCTGTATGTTTTTATCCTAATGTAATTTCTCTAGGTGTCAATATATTGGCATCATAGCTAAACATAAGTTACAATATAGATTGTGGAACCTCAATGTATTTTCTCCATATAATTCACATTGCAACATTGACTTGAGTCACACATCATACATAGAGCCTTCTCTAAATCAAATCAACATCATGTTGTCCTTGTCAATCTTGACAATAGAAAATTCCTAGTCAAAGAATCCGCCACCTTGCAAATTGCATACCTCTTTACAATGATTACAAGTCATGTAAACCAAATAACTTTTTTAAATCCATACAATCTTCTAAATGCCTAAACATTGGCTTAAATTCCAACAGATACAAATACAATCTATCACAAAATATGGATAGTGTATTTTGCATGAAGGTTTATAATTGGAATGTCAATGATTATTGGCATAGATTATGCTTAGGTATAGTATGGAAACGATTTCCCATCAACCACATCACACCGTGTTTGACCACCTTAGCAGACGGCTTACAAAAATAATCACAAATGGTTTGAGTGTTTATAACTTCAATCTTAATACTAATTGTATGTATCCATGTCCACTTCATTATTAATCCAAATTCCAAACCTAGAATTCTAACCTGCTCTTGGTTGCTTCTAATTTTATCAACATAATTGTAACTAAAATAATTTATCCATTGCATTCACCAAGATAGAGGGGGGAAAATTCTTTGGAAATAGAGATGTGTTCCATCCATATTTCCTAATGGGTGTCAAATCTGGTCACCCACAGTTGGCCTGACCCTAACACATTGGGATCTAAAACCAGCCAATACAGATGTCACCCAATTGAAACTAAGGGAGTTTTAGTTTTGACATAGTGATTGGGTGATGAGGCTATTTCTTTCCATGAAGAATGTAAGCCATCACGTAGACAAAATCCTTGCATAGTAATTCTGATCCCAATCAGTTTGCCTTCTATTCTCTAGTGATGGGATTATAAATGTTGAAGGATTTGAATTTGTGCCTTTATGTTTGAACCAATTTTTAGGTTGATTTTCTTAGCATTAAGAGATGTAGACTACCTCAAATTGATGTTCTTAAACTCAAACTCAATTGCCACCATATGATTAGTATCATTTCCATCAATTAAAGAGTTAAACAATCCCAACCATATCCTATGATTCTCTGCACATGAATTTACATTTTAAATGGATCTTCCTCCATGCTGCCGAATCCCATACTCAATGATAACATCAACCTATTTGAATTTTTGGGTTAGTATGCTCAACTGTATCCAACTCCACATCTAACATGAGAATGGTCATTGTGCTTTCTGAGTCATCAATATTTTCAATAGTGTTTGATACCATCAGAAGCAACTATCTAAGAATGTTAACCATGCACACATAATGATCAATTATAGGTGTAATGAAATTAGAGTCACTCATGCCATTGAAGTATTTACAGTGCTCATCCACTAATCCTGCATTGCTACATGTTGATAAAATATAAGCAAAGTTTACGTGGTCATGTAAATCCAATAACTTCTCTAGATCTAGGTTTGGTGTATGATATCAACTTTATGGCACATGATTAGGTGGACATTTATGTCTACACATAAGTAATAAAGGATGTTTTAATGTTTATAGTAACGTTTTTCACCACCCGTGCCTCCAATTCACCTTGGGAAAATTAAGAAATCAAAATGCTTGTGGTGTGTGGTAAGCCCTCTTTTATCTACATTGGAAATATGATGTAAAGTGGTGATTAATGTTTTCCTACAACTATGTAGTGGTAACATGAAACTTATGTTAGAAAGGAAAGGTGTTAAGTTTAAACAAATCACAATGTGACTTTAAAGCTTAATATGATAATGTGGAATCATGGTACCAAAAGTGTAATACAATATGGTATAATAATGGGTTAGTGAGGTAATAAAACATTATATTAATGTTAAATGAAATATGGCCTAATAACATGGTGAAGGCACTCATGTTAATGCTTTCCAAACTAGACACTAAAGATGAGACAGTGAAATAAAATAAAAATAAAAGACATAAAATGATAAAAGAAAGCGTAAGAATAGCTAAAATAGTATAATACTTGATTATTCAACACATCCAATCTCAAAAACACCCATTTTATATTTGATTGAAACTATTATATATTTAAAAACAATAACAAAAGTAATTTCAAGATTACAATTATATATCTCAATGCAATATTTAATAAACCATACATTTCATGGTAGAGTGAAGAGATAAGTATTTTAGGCTTAATTTATTTCAATATAATTGTGACACCCGTCATTTCATAGTGCAATAATGAAAACGTGCAAGCTTTGAGGGAAAACACTCCATTATTCTAATTATGGTATATATGTTTTAAAAATAACTATTTATGGCTGCCTTCAATTACACAATGAATTGCAAAGGTGGCTTACCAGGCCACCTACTATTCCTTGGTGAATGGGTAAGTTGCTAGCATTGGAAAAGTAAATCACCTATTCTTTGGCAAATGGGTAAGCCACCAGCATCAGAAAAATAAATATGAGAACCTGTAAGTTTTAAAAGGGGCATCCAAAAGAGAAATAGGTAATTAATTAAGTGTTTGTGATCCAAAATAAATTAAAATAAACAACCTTATTTTATTTGGAGAATCAAAAGGCGTAGTCATTTGGTCTGATCAAAGGATCTGAAGTAGAGGCACAACGGGAGTGTGTACCAGACAGGGAGGGAATGCCTAAGGAGAATAACCTTGACAATGAGCATCCAACCAACCATGTTACCTTCTATCTCCGTAATATTCTCCCTTATCTGGATATGTGATTTTAAGATGCTCTGAAGAATGCGTATGGTTGCTGGTTAAAATATCTGTATTAGACAATACTATAGTTTCTGGAATCATTGTTTGGTTCAGATCTATGTTTGAAAGGTCAATTACGTAACTGTATTTTTTTCATGTATTTAGTGTACTATTTGCTTGCTTACATTTATACGCTACAAGGAGCCTCTAGTTTTACTATTAATATGATAAAACTAGGTTTTGCTCAATGTGCAATCCACAATGGAGATTGCAGTCCTAGATGCTCTTAGTTATTAAGTTTTTGGATAAGATGTAAAAAAAATAAAACTATGTTGTCTGAGTGAGATAATATGTTGCAGCAACTTTTGTGTTCTGATTTTATGGGGTGGATTGTCTTATTTAATCTCCATGTAAATAACATTGGATTTGTCATATGCTCCCCCACCTCCTTCCGTCCTTTGCTAGGCGTAAGAAAGGTCAAATGAAATCCGTTTATTCCTGTAAATTATGCTTATTACGGATGGCGATTACTAATTTTAAATCGTTATTCTAGAGATCATGGATGGCAGTTAGTATTATGTAAACAACCCTGATACTCAGATAATTCTTTCCACAAAACAAAAATGGTCTTTAGAATGATAATTGGATTGATAATGATAATATTCATGCTTGTTACGGTGGGTTAACCATAACCCATTTCAAAAAACCAAGTGCCCTACATGTAATCCATCCTATAAACCCACGTAACAAAATGAAGTGCCCTATGTATAATCCGTGATATGAGCGTCCAATTTTTGCATTAGATTGAGCTCAGGCAGATGTTCCAAGGTGGCTAAGGAAGAAGGAAGCATTGTTTGACGATAAAGGAGGTCGAAGCATTGTTTGACAAAGGAGGCACTTGGTCTGTAAGTAGATATTCTCTAGGTTAGTGACTATATAGAAATTGTACCAACTTAATTTTTGTTCGTTCATCACACACCATACGATATAGACACATACCATACTGTATAGAACTTGTGAGCTTCCCATACTGTGGGATGTTTTAGAGAAGTTCACATAGCTTTTCAAATTATACTAAAGTTATAATGTCTACTAAGTAGTGTTTATTTATAGTTATTATATATTCATGACTTTGCACAAGCAGGGAGGTTTATTACATTATAGTATCAAAATAGAATTTTTAGAATTCATAATAGCTTAGTAATATAGATGACAGACTCAAGATACTAAGTCTTAATAGTATCTTATTTTTTTGGGATATAAAAATTGGAATTTGACATGTAAATTATTCGACAGAATGCCTCAATGAATGTATAAATTTTATTGCCTCAATGACCATCTAAAAGTATGTTGAAACTGCTGTAAGTTATAGTGACTGTTAGGAGGATAAGGCTGCAAGGTCAGGGTAGTCCTTCAATGGATCCCCTAATCCTAGCTACATATGATATGTATGATATTATATGATGCATTGATGAGGGATCTTTTCTTGTTGTGATCTATTTTGACAATTGTCATTAGATGCCACTCAATGGCTTGAGTAATCCTCATCAATGAAATTGTGTGATTCAATTGGATGCTTTCTTGAATGTATTGATCTATTTCCACTTCTCATTGCCTTCCCCTGATGCTATGGTGATTGCATATGTTGGATTTCTCTAGTAAGTTTTGGGATTTTATTTTGCACATGAATTTTGAGTAATCATCTCTAAATGAAACATCTTTATGGTTGGTGATCTACAAACTTCAATGTATGTAAATAAATCACCAATCATAGTTTGAATGATTACCAAATATCCTTATGAGCTATTAGATACAAATAGATGAAGTCCACATTCATCAAGATCCTTTTGCTAATATGAAATGATTTTAATCTAGGGAATCCATTATGTGTCATTTTATCCTATATTTTGTGAATGCCATTGAAATGTCAGTAGTTTGATTTCTAGTCTGGGTCATAAATAGAATGATTAATACATAACAGAGCTCATGGGATGTAGTGTCTTGAAAAATAAAAATTTAGCCACAAGTTCATAGATTCATGTGTAATGAGGTTGTGGATGCATTACAAATAAGAGCCGTGAAGCGACTTTAGTACGTGCATGTAGCTAAAGCAGTGATTGCATGGAGGGGTTAATGAGTGATTGACATAATAAAAAATGAAAGGCATATCAAAAGGAAATTTTAGAATATTTTTCTAAAAATAAGGAGCTATTTTTTTTAGCCATACTCCCATGGGATCACTTTCTAAGTATAAAAGTTGTTGGTGGGATTGTTGCCTAGTTTAAGTAAAAAAATAGAGAAAAATAATTGGATATGTCATTAATTAAATTTTGTATTTTTATATTATTATAAAATTTTTGATGCTTGTATTTTACCAATTACTAAATTTGAAATAATCGATTAAGTTATGTTTTTTTAATAGATAGCAGGTTTGCAGGACCCATGCCAAAACAAGAATCTATACAACAAAACTAACAAAAAGATTTTCATTTCTTAGCCATAACAATGGTTGAGTTACAAAAAACTTAAAATCTACTAGCAGGGCAGAAAAAATATAAAACCAGTATCAAATAAAAAAATACATTCACAAATGTAGTCAATCTGTATGATTTCGATAGACTTGATAGTAGACATAGGTATGGAACAATCCCTATTTAGCAAAGGATGCTTCATAGGAACTAAACCAACAACCACCACATTAAAACTAGGAACTACCAAGGTAGACATAGTGTCCAACTATTTGGACTTGTATTTGTCTATAGCAAATTGTTTGTTTGATCCCTGGTAACTATTACCAGAGTTTATTTGACTAGCCATGGAGGAGAAATGGAAATGTCATGAAACACTAACCTGACCAAGAATTTGATTGATTCAATTCTTTCACGGGAATGATGAATAACATGCATGTATTCTAGAGAAAGTAGAGATGACAAAGCATTTTCTAAAGGTAGAGGGGGAAACAATGAACTGGACAATCTATTTGACTTCATCTCACAAACTAAAGCCAAAACATAATCATGGAAAAGAGAGAATTTCCTTTCTATGTCCTTGAATGCAGTGATTAACACGAACCTAAATTTGTCTTTACTAGATAAGGGTAGAAATTCTTCCTAGTGACCATCACAAGTTGTTATAGCTTCATCCAACCTGACCTTAAAGATTGGATTAACAAATAATTCAACCAAAGATTTTACCTTCACTTTGTTAAAGACAAGGAACATGATGTTGGTATCAAAGACAGAGGCAACCATCAAAGTAACTTTGATCATGTTAGTAGTGAAAAGAAATTCTTCCTCAATGATAGAAAGGATAGCATTAAAATCTAATTTAGAAGGAATCCAAAAAATATTGTACAGACAATGAGGTGAGACTCTGCCAATGAAATCCATTTGTGGTTTGTGAAAAAGCTAAAGCTTGTTGCATAATAGGCTCCATTGAACTTTGAGTAGAACTTGATGACAACAACAAAGCATTCAAAGCTAGGTTGTTGAAAAAAAACATGTTGGGAAGGAAATAAATAAATATGAACAAATCATAGCCAAAATATGGTAGCGATAGAGGAAAAGAAAGAGATATATCAATGAATCATAACTATGATTATCAATGATAAGATCTATTGATTGATCAATTGTAATATTCACCAAAGCATTAGCAATCTTATTCATTTATTAAGTTATGTTATTGTAACATATGAAATGATATTTATAATGTATATGATGAATTTTTTTTATTGATTTGATTGATTTCATATTAATAAATTTAGTTACCACTAATTTATTAGTGCTTAAAGTTGATAAAGGGTTTCTATGACATGGATTGAATTTGAACAAACTCTCCACATCATTCAGAGTCATAGAGAGTAGTCCCTCGGTATTGTTAGAGATGTGAGATCCTAGGAGAGATTGACCCAATGGAAGATCATCACATCATTCAGAGTTAGAAAGATGAGTCCCCTAGACTTGACAGAGATGTTAGAGCCCGAGAGAGCCTGACCCAATGGGGACTCCTTGCATCATTTAGAGCCAAAGAGAGCAATCCCTTGAACCTACTAGAGATGCTAGATCCAAAGAGAGCTTGAATTAATGGAAGATCACCATGTCATCAAAGACAAAAAGGTGAGACCCTTGGACTTGTTAGAGATGTCAGAACCTTGGACAACCCACCCAATGGGAAACTGCCATGTCATATAATGCAAAGATGAACTAGTTGTGACTTGTGACCTAGAAAGCTCAAAATGAAGTATGAGTGGTTAACTAGGATTTATTAGGGTGTTCCATGAGTTCCTGGGTGATACAATATCCTACCAAGCATAAAGACATGGAGCATGAAGATATGCTTAAAAGATGAACATTAATAAAAAACCAATAAAGGGGTGACGTGTTAGAAAGTAGGGGTTAGCCAAGGAAACTCTAATGGATGTGGTCATGTGCCTACCACGTGCTTTCCATTAATGGAATAGGAAGTTAGACCTAATTGGATAATTTTGAAAAACATCATATTACCATTACTATATCCATTTGGTAGTGGAGGATCATGGCCTTTGAATCCAATTCTGGATTTGGAAGTAAAAGGAGAAAATCTCAACATGAACTCAAATTTCAAATTCAGAGCAATTTAGCTATCAAATGACATTAACGTAAAGAGATGCATGCACAAGATTTTAAAGCCTAAAAAAGGCCTATTAATGGTTATCAATGACAATATGGGAATCTAGGCACTTTTTGCCTCATTTTTTGTGTGTGTAGATCTGTACATTGCATAAACAGGTTAAATAGATATATTTTAACTATTAAAAAAATTAAAATATGTGTGTTGTATAAGACTAATATACTCTTAAATTTTTTTCACCTTTATAAATTTAAACATTATAATGAGAAAAAGGTGAATAGCCATAAACAAGTCAAATTTATAACTAAAAATATAAATTAAAAAAGGTAATCTTTGCAATAATGAATATAATGGGTTGATAAAATTTTAAGTAAGTTATTGACAGCTATTAAAGGGTGGAAAATAAATAAATAAAATAGTTTGAAGACACAAAATAATCGCTGAGTTTATACAAGAAATATCTATTGTGGCTAACATGCCTTGACGCTTGCTCAAAACTTCAAAATAAAAATTGCCTTGATTTTCTTCAAGTAGTAACAAACCTTTTTTTTAACTTTTCTAAGAACTACTAAGTAGTAATTGTTTTATTTTAGCATATCATGGCACTAATGTTTCAAATTGATTTTCACGAGAAGATGTTCTTGGAACCTACTTTCCTTCTTGGAGTAATAAACTCATTATACTCCATGGCAAAATTGAGTCCTGTATGTCTAACAGGTAAGCTTTAACGAATAATTTTTTTTCCATTATTACTTCATCATCTTATGAATCTCACAGAGCCTAGCCCAATGGGAACTCATCGTGTCAATCATAGTTAGAAAGTCTAGTCTCCTAGACTTATCAAAAATGTTAGATCTTGAGAGAGACTAACCTAATAGGAGATCATCGCATCATTTGGAGTTAGAGAGGCTAGTCCCCCAAACTTGTTAGAGATGTCAGATCAGAGGAGAGCCTATCCCAATGGGAAGTCCTCACATCATTCAAAGTTAGAGAGGATAGTTCCCTAGACATTCTATAGATTTCAAAGCTTGGGAGAGCCTAGCCTAATGGGAGATCACTATGTCATTCAGAGTTAGAAAGGTAGGTCCCCCAGACCTGTCGAATATGTCAGATCCTGAGAGAGCTCAACCTAATGGGTACTCACTGTGTCATTTGGAGTTAGATATTGGAATGCCTAGGACTTGTCAGAGATGTCAAACACTGGGAGATCTTGGCTTAATGGGATATCAATGCACCATTCAAAGTTAAAAAGGTGAGTCCCCTAGACTTGTCAGAGATGTTAGAGCCCAAGAGAGCCTGACTCAATGGGAACTTGGACCTGATTAGATATTTTTGAAAAGCATCCCATCACCAATGCTATATCTATCTAGCAACAAATGATCATGGGCTCTAAATTCCTGTATCTCATACCTTTGACACTCGAAAGATTCTCAATTCCCTTTTTATCCTATTTGAATGGCCACTACATCTTCCAACTTGAAGGCTAGTCTCGAGTACTAGGACACCACTTTCGCCACTAGTTTAACTAAGTGAAAGCACTATAATGACATATTCAAAGTAATCAAGTAGGTCCTTAGGGACTCTGGTGATGGTGATGACTCGTTAGCAAAATATGAGGATGCCCTTCAATCCTATTAAATATATAGACTCCATAGAGCTATAGCCAAACCATAGGTGTTTCCTTACATTGACCTGTTGGGTGACATCCTTCACAAGGACATCCGAGTCTAGGATAGTGTTAATTATTTGGTGTGTTCACCCATATATCAATACCAAATTACTGACATATCTAGGAATGACTTCAAGGCATACTACTCCTTCTTAGACTTCTTTTTCTCATATGAGGTAGTGGAAGTATTGATTTGGATGACTGATCACAAGATTTATACTATCCTATAAGATTGGGCCAAAAACCTAGATTCCAAGTAGGTCAATAAAGAAAATATCAATGCTTACACGGTCTACACCTTTCAAGAAAAGGTATGAGTAGGCATGATCCTTTTGAATTGACTATTCAAGAACTCAGACTATAAACATGTCAACAAGCTATGGGTGCCCCTATTGCACATGATACTGACTAGCTCTGACACCCCAAACCTTGAAGGAATGATCAAATTTAAGTTGGTTGAGGCCATTATAGATACCCAAAAGTGGGGTGATTTATATATGATGAGATACTTACTCGACACCATCTATGGGATGCTCTCATTCAACTCATCAGTCTTTCCTACATGGGTTCTTGGTGGCCCAATGTCCACATGAATTTTTTCAAGCTCTATGGTCACCAATACCACCATCATGTTCAAGATGTCTATGAGTATTTCTAATCAGTGGTGTACTAGGTGATCAATGAAGCTCCCATGACCTAACTCTCAAAGATAATCTAGCACTCCATCATAGCCATAGGGGACTCCTAGTTGTATAAAACTGACACAATGATCTAAGTCATGGGCTTCATGCAAGACCCCCTAAGCCTTTCATACTATGTGCTTGATTGCTTAGTAAAGTAGGAGATCATCTATCAAAAAGTGAATGGCATTTTTAACTACTACATATAGTGTTAGAAAAAAATGTGCCATGCACTCCCATCACTATAAGAGGGCACATATATAGGAACTTCTCCTTCATACAAAATATGACAGCATACGAGACTCCTTCACTCTAGAAAAATGCAAGATTTTATTGTGGGACCCTAAAGGGGTGATTCTGGCCCACTTGATACAATATGGATCTTAGTTGAACACCAAATATGACCATCAAGTTGAGGATTATGATGAGATCTATTTGGATGTTATCAATGACCAGGAGGTGCAATCTTAGATAGAAGATAAGAGGAAGAACTAAGGGAAGAAGGCCCATGTAGGCCCCTCAGCAACTACTCTAGCTCTTGATCAACCCACAAAGGACTTGATTGAAAATTTTAAAAGCATCTCATGAAGAATCTTGAAGCGCATCCTTCTATCTTCTCCTCCTCAAGCTACGCCTCCACCTCCTCTATTTTATCCTCAAGCTTTATTTCCACTAGCAACCCCAGTTCTTCAAACTTCATTTCCACTAGTAACCTTGGTTCCTTAAGCTCCACCTCTACCTCCTTCACATGATCCTCTAGCAATATTATAGAGAATATTGAAGATAATAATCCCACCTTCTCCTCCTCAGTATGCACCTCCACCTTCTCCAGTTTCTCCTCAAGCTCCACTTCCACTAGTAGTCCTGGTTCTTCAAGATCCACCTCCACCAACAGCCTTGATTCCTCAAACCCTACCTCTACCTCCTTCAAACGATCCACAAACTCCATCTATAACTCCTTTAGAAGTTACTTCCACTAAGCTATGGTAGTATTTAGCTTAGACTATAGGGCATTGAGCAATACAAGCTCAACTTGCACAACCAATAGTGTTGCAACCTCGAAGATTTTATACTGGGTGCAACTCAATAACAAGCCATAAATGAGGCACTTAATATACACCCATTTAGGGTCACCTACACACTCCATATCATCCTATTTACCTTCCACCCTTTTCTTAAATAATGATTTGACTCCCTCTCTTGGCACCTACTAGTCTTGATCTATCGCCATTTTTTCCCATTCTTTCCCTTGTATCTTTTACCCAAATAGCCTTACGCTCAGTCCTTTTGAGTGTTATCACTTCCAATTTTCTTTCAATGTTGATAAGTGTTTTCATTTATGTCAAGGTTGATATCATTTTATGTCAAGGTTGATGTCATTTAATGTCAAGGTGCAAGTAGTGAAGATGCATGGTGAATGGTTTGTGAGGTATGAGCTTGTGTGCCCAATGTTACAAGGAAGCCATGTGACAAGAGATAATTTTGATACAACCTAATTTATATATTGAAAAATAATTTTAAGGCAACCTAATGATTTTTTTGAGGTTGATGTCAAGGTTCATTACAAGGTAAGCATGTTTGAGTACCAGACCTTGAATACAAGGTGTCTTGAGAAGCCTAGTCATAGCAAGCATAGTTATAGCATGAACATAAAGAAGTATGTGTAGAGGTATGGTATTGCCTAAATAGAATGAAATCCATGTGATCTAGGTGTATAATAATCAAAGAGTGTTTTATGTTTAGTTATCAAGCTTCAAATGCTCAAGAAGCCTAGTCATGACATTGGTCATTGCATGAAGAGACCTTGTGAGAAGGTATGAGATTGGTGGCCTAGTAAGATATATGAAAAAAAAGAGAGAGAGGATGTATGAGGTTATTTAAGCATGTATATGATGTATTTAAGCACTCATGAGAGTTTTAGAGTGAGCCTATAGGGGTAGGACCTATAGACCTAGCATGAAACTAGACTAGTTCTAGATCTTACATGACCTAATGAGGTGTCATGATGTATTATCAAGGAATATGAAGAATTTATGTTAGTGTTTGAGCATGGTAAGAGGTTTTATGAAATTTATATTAGGTTTTAACAAATTTTAAAATGGTTATAAGGTCAGCTTTAAGGTCTACTGTAACTTGTAGGTCAAGGCCTAGAGAGCAAAGAGAGAGATGGTGACCAGATGGGGTATCAAGATCAGTTTCTAAGGAAAAAATGATCATGTGAGAATTTTTATTGATGTGATAGGTTATTACAGGTGTGTTTACCAATTCTAATGTCAAATTTAGCAATAAAAGGCATGAAAAGTGGTTTTGAAGTTTCTTGAGTGCATGAAATGAAGGGTTTTCAACCTGAAAAGGACTTTTAAGTGTTCATTGGCACGTGTAATCTCTACATGGGAAATTGAGATATTTAATATATATGGGGAATTATCCTATCTAATATCTCTAGGCATTATTTTTGGAAATTAGGTGTAATCCTTTATGAACAATTGTAACACCAAAAATAATGTTAACCCTCCCTAAAATCCTAACAATGACCCAATGTGAAATATATTGTTCTAAAGTGATAAAAATGGTTTGGTATGGTAATTAAAGTGATTTTTTCATGTATCCAACTCTCCTATTAACCTTCAAGTGTGATTGGTTTTTCAGGTGAGTGAGTGGATCCTATAGGAAAAGCCTTTTTTCTATTAGATTTGCTGTAGTAGTCAGAATTGACCAAGTCAAAGTTGATAAATGGATAAATTTTGAATATTGATACTTTTATTTTATGTCCATTGTAGTTTATAAGTATTTTATAACCTTTAGGTATGCTAAAAAAATCATCGAATTTGACTAGTCACTAACAACCTAATGGTACAAACAGTGAGAAAACTAGGTAGAAGTGAGAAGTTGATTAGGGATGTGTTATCATGGATTAGAGATGAAACCAAGTGAATGGAAAGGTTGTTAAATAATTTTAAGACATGTTGTTTTTGTATATATGTTTTTGAGGTCAGTGGATATGATGAAAATGTTGCTCATAATTTGATCTATCTAGTGAAAATGAGACAGTGAAGGTGCAAGCTCATGAGATTGGTTTACAAGACCAATATTATCATTTGAATACATTATATATTTAGTATATAGTGGTATAATGATAAAAAATTATCATAAAAATTCATCAAGAGTCTTTTAAAGTAGTTATATAGGTGTTTAAGGTCAAAATCACCATGATTGGTCTTCAAGGCAAATCAACAATTATGGGTAAGCAAGTTGCAATGACGAATTTGAGGCTCTATGCCCTAAGCTAAAGTATCCAATGCATATTATGTTTTTGTTTTGGAAATTTATTTCCTATCCATTATTTTAATGATTTTTTATATTTATTTAAATATTGAAGCCAAAAATGGGTCGACTAGTTCAAGTCTAAATGTGTATATTGAAGATAAAATATTGGTCTACAAGACCAATGTTTGACATTAGACCTTATGATATTTGTAATTGAGAATGATATAGATATGTTAAATAATATATTTAAGGTGTTATAAGTATTTTAAAGTGTTATTTTATGTGTTTAATATTAATTTATTCATGACCAAGTTTTGGAGTATTCTTGCAGTTCTGAGTGAGATCTTTGCAGAGAAGGGTTTGAGTACTTTTGCCTTGAGTTGTGAAGTAAAAAACATATGGTGATGAACCTAAGGTCATTTATATTTTTTATATATGTTTTTTATCTATTTTTGTTTGTAAAAATTATGTTTTTACTTCAACTATTCAAAATAGACTTTCTGAGTATGCACATGCCTAATATGAACAATACTAATGGTGTGCTCCAAGTAGTGGTTTGAGATAAAAAAATATTATGAAGCCTAGAATAGATTATCAAGTATATATTTTAGTGTTTTATGATATGTTCCTACTATGAGTGGATTTTGTAAGTGTTAGAAGGAAGATAAAGTGTAACACATCTTAGAACATACCTAATGGGATTAGATCTCCATGAGACCTAAATATGAGATAAGGCCTAATTGAGGTAGGTCAGACCTAAAGGGACTCAAAAAACATTTGATACATGTCTATGAGATATCCTAATATCCATATAATTTCTAACCTAAGAAGGTAATGGTGTTTGACTGACTAAGAAGGATATGACTAAGAGACTTCTATAAATACTAGGCAATTTTAGGCCTATGTGGGTGTGAAGAGTACAAGCAAATAGAATAATATATTGTAAATTAGAAGGAGGTATTATATAACATAAAAGGAGTGTATAATATTATTTATGAAAATTTGAAAGAGGTTTTATTTATGATAATCAATGTCATATGACCTAATCAAGTCAAGAAGAGGACTAATTAAGCGAAAAAGCCTAGAAGGCAGTGTGAGAGGGTTTGAAGAGAGGTAAGAGCTAAAGAATGAGATCATAATCTATTATATTAGAATTTTTTTTTTATAAATATGATCAAATATTTTAATTTTTATGATTTGGTGTTGAGTCATCTAGGGGTTGGTGCCTCCTTGAAAATAGGTGATTGTTAAAGCCTAGTCAAGTGGGTGATTGGCTATTTGGGGTTAGTGATCCAAGTGAAGTTGGAGCTTCACTAAATTTTGATGTTTGAATTATATGATAGTATTCCATTTTAATCATCAATGGGTTTTTTTCCCCTTGAGGTCTTCCCACTCAAATAAGTGTTCTATGTTTTATGTTCTTATTTCATGCTCATGGCTCTTAATGTGTTGCTAGTTCACTAAATTGTTTTGATAGTTCATGAATGATAAAGTATGGTTGTAAAATTTTTAACGACTGATTCACCCCCCTTCTCAGTCATTTTTGTTCTAGCATTTGGTATTATATCTTGGTCCTTTTAAGTAGGTCTAAAATCCTAAAAGAGGTTCTAGAAGCAAGGATGGATGGTCAACAAGCTCAAGGTGGTTTTTTTACTAGTAAGGTTCCATTATTCAATGTATATAATTATGCTTTTTGGAATGCAAAGATGAAGATATATTTTATATCTCAAGGTCTTGATATTTTTTAGTTAGTTGTGGATGGTTATAGTGCTCCTCCTATTTCACCAACTGGTGCAACACGTATGAAGGCTAGTAAAAATAGCTCTAAGGTAATGAATTCCATTATTTGTTGCCTATCAGAGGTAGAGCTTGTAAAGGTAATGTACTATGTATCAACCAAGGAGATATGGGACAAATTTAAGACCATATATGAAGGAGACACCAAGGTGAAGATGGCCATGTTATAGACCCATAAAAGACAGTTTGAAAGTCTGAAAATGAATGAAGATGAAATAATTACATCTTACATGTTGAAGGTTGATGAATTTTTCAATGTCATTAGAGGATTAAGAGAAAATATGAAATAATCTATAGTGGTTTGAAAAGTGTTGAGGTCACTAACTTCTAAGTTTGACTCTAACATTTTTGAAATGGAAGAGATGCAATATTTGGCCAAGCTAGAGATGGATGGGCTTCATGATATCTTTAATGACTATGAGATGAGAAAAAATGAAAGAAGACACCCCAATAAGGAAAAAAAATTAAAATTAGAAAAGATATCAAAAATCAAGAAGGTCAAGGATGAGAAATGTTTAGATGTTGATGATGGTCAACTCATACCCATGTTTTCAAGAAATTTGAGGTTTGGATTTGGTAAATACAAGGGTAAATTACCTTCAAATGTTTCAACTGTGGTAAGATTCATCACTTTGCATCTAAGTGTCCTAATAAGGATAAGACTAAGCATGAAGAACATGATGAATATCATGGAGATGACAAGAAAGCATATAAGACTAGTAAAAACAAGGAGGAGTTTAGGAAGTATGAAGGTAATAAAATAACTTTCAAGAACAAGAGGAGATTTTATACTAAAGAAGACAACTCTTATAATGTAAGTGAATCAAGTGCATATAATAGTGATGATGGTAGTAATGAACTTAAACATGACAATTATGAAACTTTTGTCACGGCCATAAAATCAGACAGTGAGGGTTGCTCTAATGGGAAAGGCCTTATGTTTGATGTAGAATCAAATGAAGAAGAAGCTAAAGTGAATCTTGAGGTAGAATTAGTTAGTGCCCTAGAGGAGTTGAATTTATAAAGGAGAAATAATAAAAAACTGAGATCATTAGTTAAAGACTATGTGGAGCAGATTGGCTTATTTAAGAAGAGATTGAGTAACACTTATAAGGAATATGATGATATCATCCATCAAATTAAAGAAAAGATGGAGATAGTCAATGCAAACCTAAAAGCTAAAGAGGAAGAATGCACCAGGTATGAAATTGAAGTGAAATAATTGAAGGATGAGTTGGATCAAGAATATATCAAGGTAAAGACCTTTGTAAAGTTTGAAAAGAGCACTAAGCCTCTAGATGACATCTTGAGTAGTCAAAAGTCTACAAGTGACAAGATAGGTCTTGGTTTCAAAAAAGATCAAAAGGTGTCAGCTCAAATCAAGGATAAGGCTATTAAAGACAAGAAGGTCAACAAGAAATGACCTATCAAACCTTCTAATGCTATAATATATGCTAGTTAATTCAATGGTTATTATTTTGTATGTAGTTAGTTTGGTCATAGAGAAATAAAATGTATAATACCTTCCAAGAATGAGTACTCATGGGACTATGGATGGAGTCAAAAGTCACATCAATCAAATGGTATATATAAGGTGATTTTCTATAGTTGTCATAATATAGGACACATTGAAATATTATGTCCTAACAAATCTAGAAGATCATCAATTCAAAGCAAGAGATTTGAAGCCCTTAGAGTGTAAGAAAGAAGAGAAATGAATGTATGAAAACCAAAGATAGCAAAGGTGAGTCATGATCAATATACAAGTTCATGTGGACTATTTGCTATGATAAAACATACTTCAGATGTGAAATATAGTCAGGAATGTCTATTGTCAACTCATATTTATGATCAAATGGATGATGAAGAGATCAAACTTATAATTCCAATCAAGCCTAAAAGGATATTGAAGAACATTCAGTCTTGTGAGAGCATGGAGATCTATGAATATCCTAAACTGATGTTATTTCAAGTGATCTATGGAAATATGTGACTTAATTAGGCTTCATGAAGACACTCTTTAGTTATTAGAAGCATGGTGGATGTTTAGATTGAGGGGGAGCTATTCAGGTTGTTGACTGAACTTGATTTGCATTAAAGTGGTCTTATAATTTGAGTTCATTTTGAAGGAGGTATGCATGGAGTAAGGGGGAGAATGTTGCCTTAATGCTTCATATTCTATTTTTCGAACTCTTATTTAAAATAAGGTGTGATTCTAGATGATAATTATGGAAGACCTTTGTCATTAATGTCAAATGGGAAGAAAGTCCAAGAAGGGAGATTGATTAGACTAGGGGAGATGAGAGTAATCAATTTAAAGAATGTTTTGTCATCAATGACAAAGGGGGAGTTTTTTGAGAAGTGTTATCATTAATTTCAAGGTTGATATTATTTTATCTCAATGTTGATGTCATTTGATGTCAAGGTGCATTTGGTGAAGATGCATGGTGAATGGTTTGTGAGGTATGAGCTTGTGTGCCTAATGTGACAACGAAGCCATGTGATAAGAGAGAATTTGAAGGAAACCTAATGTATCTCTATTGAGAGATAATTTTAAGGCAACCTAATTATTATTCTGAGGTTCATGTCAAATTTTAGTATAAGGTAAGCATGTTTGAGTACTAGTCCTTGAATACAAGGTGTCTTGAGAAGCCTAGTCATAACAAGCATAGTCATATCATGAGCATGTGCATGATGAGCATGAAGAAGTATGTGAAGAGGTATTATATTATATAAATATAATTAAAGGCATGTGATTAATGTGTATAATCATCAAGGAGTGTTTTTAAGGTCAGTTTCCAAGATTCAAGTGCTTGAGAAGCCTAGTCATGACATTGGTCATTGCATGAAGGGACCTTGTGAGAAGGTATGAGATTGGTGGAATAGTAAGATAGATTAAAAAAGACATAAGAGTATATATGAGGTTATTTGAGAATGCATATGAGGCATTAGAGCACTCATGAGATTCTCAGAGTGAGCCTATAGGGGTAGGACCTACATACCTAACATGAAACTAGACTAGTTCTAGACCCTGCCTAACCTAATGAGGTGTGATGAGGTATTGTTAAGGCATATGATGAATGTATGAAAGTTTTTTATCATGGTAATAGGTTTTATTACATGTATGTGAGGTGTTTACATCTTAGACAGTGGATAGAATGTCAGCTCTAAAGTCTAATGTAACTTGTAGGTTAAGGCCTATAGACCATAGCGAGAGATGGTGACTAGATGGGGTATAAAGATCAGTTTCTAAGGAAAGAATGAGAATGTGATAGTTTTTAGTGCTGTGATAGTTTTTAATAGGTGTTTTGACCAAGTCTTAGGTCAAAATTGGCAATAAAAGGCATGAAAAGTGGTTTTGAAGTTTCTTGAGTTCATAGAATGAAGGGTTCTTACCCTGAGAAGGACTTTCAAGTGTTTATTGACATGTGTAAATCATGAATGGGAACCTTAGATATTGAAGAGAGATGGGGAAGGGTCCTACCTAAGATATCTAGGCATTAGTTTTGGAAACGAGGGGCAATCCTTTAAGAATAATTGTTAACACTAGAAATAGTGTTAACCCTCTCTAAAACCCTAACAATGACTTGAGATGTGAAAGATGTTGTTATAAAGTGATAATAATGGTTTGGTATGGATATTTAAGTGATTGGATCATGTATCCAACTCTCCTAGGCACCTACAGATGTGATTGGTTTGTCACGCAAGTGAATGGATCCTATAGGAAAGGCCTTGTTCCTCAAATATTTAATGTAGCTATCAAATTTGACCAAGTCAAAGTTGATAAATGGATGAAAGCTAAAGCTTGATACTTTTATTTTATTTACATAGTGGTTTATAATTATTTTTTATCCTTTAGGTATGTTAAATTGGTCATCCAAGTTACCCAGTCACTAATGGTACAGATAGTGAGAAAACTAGGCAAAAGTAAGAAGTTGATTAGGGATGTGCTATCATGGATTAGGGATGAATAAAAGTGAATGATTTTTTTTTAAATACTTATAATAAATTTTATTTTTGGATATATGTTTTTTAGGTTAGTGGATATGATGAAAATGTTGCTCATAATTTGACCTGTTTAGTGAAAATGAGATAATGAAGGTGCAAGCTCATGAGATTGGTTTTCAAGACTAATATTGTCATTTGAATACATTATATATCTATATAATAATGGTATAAAGATAAATAGGATCATAAAAATGCATTAGGATTATTTTAAATTATTTATACAGGTGTTGAAGGTCAAAATCACCATGACTGGTCTTCAAGGCAAACTGGGAATTCTAGGTAAGCAAGTTGCAATGATGAGTTTGAGGCTCTATGCCCTAAGCTGAAGTATCCAATGCATATGATATTGTTTTTTGGTACATGTATGTAATATAAATTATTTGAATAAGGTTTTATATTTATTTAAAGTGACTGAAATATTGAAGCCAAAAATGGGTTGTTTGGTTCACGTCTGACTATGTATACTAAAGACAAAAGATTGGTCTACAAGACTAATATTTGACATTAGAACTTATGATATTTGTATTTGAAAATTATATATAGATGTAAAATAATCTCTTGAATGTATCATAATTATTTGAAAATTTTCCTTCATGTGTTTAAGATCAAGTTATTCATGACCATGTTTTGGAGTGTTCTGGTAATTCTGAGTGAGCTCTTTGCAGAGATGGGTTTGAGTGCTTTTACCCTGAGTTGTGAAGTATAAAACATATTGTGATGAACCTGAGGTCATGTGTCTTTTGTATATATGTTTTTTTTCCATTATTTTTTGGAAAAATTATGTTTTTAATTCAACTATTCAAAATAGACTTTTTGAGTATGAATAAGCCTAATATGAACAATACTAATGGTGTGCTCCAAGTAGTGGTTTGAGCTAAAAAGTGTTATGAAGCATAGATTAGCTTAGAAAGGATATATTTTAGTGTTTTATGATATGTTCCTACTATGATTGGAGTTTTTAAGTTTTCTAAGGAAGACAAATTCTAGCGTGTCTTAGAACAAACTTGATGGGATTAGGTCTCCATGAGACCTAAAGATGAGATAAAGCCTAATTGAGGTAGGTAAGACCTAAAGGGACTAAAATGAAATTTTATCCATGTATATGAGATGTATTAAGATAAATTTCATGGAATAAATAGTAATTTAAGGGTGTTTGGCTGACTAATAAGGATATGAAAAAGATACTTGTATAAATACTAGGCAATTTTAGGCCTATGTGGGTGTGCCGAGTTCAAGCAAATAAAATAATATATTGTAGAGAATAAAGAGGTATTATAGAACATTATAGGATTGTATAGGATCAATTATGAATATTTTACGTAGGTTCTATGTATGGTATTTAAGGTCATATGACCTAATCAAGTTAAGAAGAGGACTAGTTAAGTGAAGAAGCCTAGAAGGCAGTCTGAGAGGGTTTGAAGAGAGAGAAGAGCTGAAGAAGGAGATCATCATATGTTGTATGAGAAAAAAAGTGTTCTATAGGTTATCAAGGATTTTAATGTGTATGAGATGGTTTTGAGTGATCTCAGGGGTTGGTGCCTCCTTACAAGTAGGTGCTTGCTAAAGCCTAGTTAAGTGGGTGCTTGGCTAGTTAGGGTTAGTGATCTAAGTGATGTTGGTGATTAACTAAATATTGATGTTTGAATTATAAGATAGTAGTCCATTTGCATCATCAGTGGTTTTTATTTACCTTGAGGGTTTCCCACTCAAATAAATTTTCTATGTGTTATGATCTTATCTCATGTTCATGGATCTTAATGTGTTGCTAGTTCACTAAATTATTTGATAGTTCATGAATGATAACTTAAAGTTGTAAAAGTTTTGAAGATTTATTCAAAAATTCCCTCAATAATTTTTCTTCTAACATTACATTAACCCATCTCACATCTTGAAGCACTATTGGTGCCTCCTTTGGGCATGACATCAATAAAAGGTGTAGCTATAGCCTTTGGGATCCTACCACCTCTAACACAAACCCTCCTAGTACCCACTCCAATCATCTCGATGATTAATTTTATGGATTTAAGTAATTTGACATCAGATCCTATATCCTTGACTATCATAGTTAGACCATCCATCATAACACCTAAAGTTGACCCAAAGAAGATTTTAAAGAATAAACATAAGTTGACTCATCCTTCCACTCCTCCATCCCTAGTACCGGAATCTTGGTCATTGGATCCCTAGCCTGCTCTCTCCCCTACCTAAGGCCCCACTAGTTTCACCTTCAACCAACCCATCCCATCTCTAATTTTCCATGATGCATTCCTAGGGCCAATCCCATCTCATGTGAACTTAACCTAGGATAATGGTGAGCTCAATTGTTTCCATGGGCCTCCCATTTCATTCTCCCTCCATTTTCCCACATGCCCTCTCTACTTCCACTCCTTTCTTCTTCCACTCCTTCCACTTCCTCCATCTCCCATCCACATAGTTCTCCACCCTTTACCACCATTTTAGCCACACCTCATACATACCCAATAGCCCAAGGGATGGTCCCAAGATCACATACACCATAAATGAATGTTTAAGAAGACCTGGATGTGAAGTGGAGTTTTGACAGAGCCTCAAAGAGCATGAAGAGGATGATCACTCAAAGGTTTATCCAGGAGGGAAACCTAGTGATATGGTAGACCCATCAAGAGCTATTTTCCATAACCAAGGTGGGGATTGATATTGGGGAAGAGAAGATGGCCAAGGACCCACTATCTATCCTCTTAGCTACCCATGACATGTTTGAGAAATTCATTGAAGACATGCAGAGCCAAGTCTAGACTCTTGAGGCCCAAGTGAAGAGTATATTCCTAGTTGAATTAATTAGAAAGGTCAAAGATACCCTCATATTGATTTTATTAATCCTAGGGAAAGTAGTGGGGACTTAATTTGAGGTTGATGCAATTATATAGAGGACTTGTGCCTACATGGGGAGAATCACAAAGACTGATAGGAAGTGACAGAAGATATAGGTCATGGTCAACAAGGGGATGTTTCCAAAGCTCAAACTGATGCCGACCTTAGATTTAGAATTATACCAAACTTATGCTAGAAACATGAGAGTAGTAATGGGGGAATTTAGAGTCTAGCTAGGTCAATTTGACTAGTTTATGAGGGAGAAAGTGGTTAAGGAAAACCAATAAAGAACTTAGGTGGTGTTGGATCTACCAACTCAATGCACTATGAGCATCAACCAAGTTTTAGGTGTCTAGGCCTCAATGGAATTGGTTTTCCATGTCTTTAAAAGATTGTTAACTTAGGTAGAGGTGATCTTTAGGGAGCCTCCAATAAACTTGGCCAAGATGGATAACGAGTTCGATCATGTAGTAGATACACTAAAATTTAGGAGTGCCTACTTGAGGTAGTTGGCAACTAGTGCCTCTCAGCCACCTCCACATGTTTGGAGATGGTCCCCATAAATTTTTTGTGGGTTTGTTGGAATTTATTTTGGTTCAATTTTTTGAAATATTATTGTAACTACAATGAGTGGATATCATAGCCTAGGATGGGATCCTCATGATTTTTGGAGGTGAGCCCCAATCCTTATCTATTTATAGAAGAGCCATATTGTATTTTAGGATCAACCAAAAACATGGTCAAAAGCACTGTTGGATTATTGCTAGTTTCCCTCTATACTTGAGACTATAACAATGATCTAGATTGATTATTGTAGCAGTTTTTCATTATTTTAATGAATACAAGTTTTGTTTCTATAAAAGATTCTTTTTTAAGTTCAATTTTCTTTCATTTTAATTTTTAAATTATCAACAATGATATGATTGATTGAATTAACACTTTGTCACTTTATGTATGTCTTGATTATGATGTGTTTAGCTATTATATTCTCCATGTGAGTTATTTTGTTCTCTTTTGCTAAGTAGTGATCATTTGTGTGCTTACCTACAAGTTGTCATATGGTGTTTATGTGTTCTCAATAATAAACCTCTAGTACTAATCTTTGGTAGGAATTCACATTGAAGGCATACTGTAGTTTCCCTCAGAATCTTTTCACTGTATGTTTCTGAAGGTATAACTCTAGTGAAAATCACTCTAAAGTAGTATAGCTATAGCACAACCACTCAGTTTAATGACCATTGCATTGATCTCATTTTAGAGCTGGAGGTATCCTTTTTTGCCTTACCTTTCTCTATATTTTTTGTTTGTTTATTATTTTCGGAATCTCCTTTTCCCCTTATGTTTAGAAAGAACAAACCCAACACTCAAAGTATTCATATCTAAAATTAAATTGTGATAAACATAGTGTATTAAACTTCTAGTGGTAATAATATATCTCTTGGAGACTATTCATGCAAACTCCTTTTGTGAATTCCAATACCTATAGCTATGCCCGGGGATGATCTAAAATTTAGTCTTAAAATGTAGGATGAAATTTCGTAGTTGTATGGACCTCCCCCTTTTCAAGGAATGCTCAATCTCATGAGCATCTCGTGGTAAGGAGTATATTGGAGCAAAAACTAGTATTTGTTGTGTTCATGTCCTTAACAATGATAAGATTTTCAAAGCATTGTTATGTCTATGTTTTTGGTTACAAATAGTTGATTTTATAGTAATAATATTTTTTCATAGTTTTGGATGTCCATGTTTTTGTTGTTTATTGTGCTAAGGCCAAGTGGATCTCTAGGAAGATGACATGCATCATGATTTTGCTCTGCTAGAGTGCTTATATTAAAAGCAAACAACATTATAGTTCTAGGTAAGAAGAGCACCATGATAACAACACATGTTATGATCTTGGCAAGCCAGAGAATCCATAATAAAATCATGGAAATAGTCACTTGAGATTAAGTGGAACACTGACATGATCATATGTGTCATCATCTTACTAGCACAGATTCCTTATAGTATAATAGAAAAACATCACAACTTTGACCAAGTAGAACACTAGAATAGTGACATGTGTAATCAATCAACTCACCAAGAGAGCATATAGTAAAAGCTAAAAGCATGAAACTTACATGAAAGTGGAAGGAAAGGATGATGACACATGTCATTATCTATCTCATTCGAAGTCCTTACATAACAAGAAAGGAGCACAAAATTTGCACTCAAGTAGTGCATGGGGTTAATAACACATGCCATTATCTTATCCATGCAAAAAATACAAAGAAAAATCCATAATTATGATAGTTCTGGGAAATCACATTTTTGGGATGATGACACATGTGATCATTGTGCTCACCTAGTGTGAGTGAAAATATCAAAGGAAAACAATACACCTGGAGAGAATGAGACCATGGGATTTGAGTATGTGTCATCATATGAAGTAGTGAAGCAACTATATTATGCCATCTAGAATTATCTCATCAATGGCTTGGCCTTGAGCTTTGATCACATCATTATTTTTTTGTATATTTTGAAAAAAAATGACTAAGTGTTGATAGGCATTTTAAATGGGGACAAAAGTGGCACGAGACCCACATGTGGTAGCAGGAGTCTCGATACAGAGTCGAACAAGTCCTTTTAAAATAGTGGAATTTATTTTTGTAAACAAAATTTGTGACAAAGTCTAAATAGTTTTGGTGAAGATCCCAAACTTAGAATAGTATTGAGCAATCTTTGAAACTTTTGTTTGTGACAATTGTTTCAACTGTTTATTTAGCTTTAGTTTACTAAGCAATAAGATTTTCACTAGTCAGGGAATGAGAGTTAAATCTTATGAATATGTGCTGCCTTGGTTTCATAAATTAGTGACATGCCCCTTTTATTTCCATTTACATCTGAGGAGTGTTTGTTATTTTTAAAAGTCTTGTTGCTAATATTGTAGGTCAATTTTCACTTAAACCTTTTAGAGTCTAATTCATGTCCTTCAACAAGAGACCCATTGTCCTTGGTGATAAATTGAGATCTCTATATCTAAAAAGTATGTTTTAGTTAATTGATTTAGTTTTTTTTACTTTATCATTTTATATATTTCATAGAGACATGCCAAACGAAGAGGTTACACATCACTAGTTATTAGTTTGGACAATCCCCCAGACCTGTCAAAGAGGTCCAAGCTTGGCAGAGCTTGGCTGAATGAAAAGGCACTAGGTCACCAATTGTCATTGTGCTAAGTCACCTAAATTTATTAGAGAGGTCCAAGCCTAATAAAACTTAGCCAAATGAAGAGGCACTAGGTTTTCAATTGTCAGCGTGGGGAATGCCCTAGACTTTTTAGAGATGTCAGGGCCTAGGAAAGCCCAACCAAATGAAGAAGTGTTATGTTGGTAGTTGTTATTGTAAAGTCACACATACCTATCAAAGATGTCAGTGCTGAGGCGAATGAGCTCTTTATCTATAAGTTTTTTTAGTTGAAATTTTCACTCCTACAAATAAATCATATTCATCCAATTTAGAAGATTAGATGTAGGTGTAGATACATGTACAATATCTAGATAAAAATCAAATACATGCGTAGGTGGAAAATTGATAGTTATTCATAGAATATATCCTTAAATTATCTTAAGAATAGATAATCTTTGAGAAAATATGTTGGCTCTTTAGATATCTATTTCATTTGAATAGTGTAAAGCTTACAATCTTTATGAACTACTCTATTTTAGTTATATGTCTGAAATCATTTTACAAGTCTTTAACTTTAAAATACCCTATATTTCCACCTAGTTTCCCATTTCATCAAAACATTTAACTTTATTTCTAAAATAATCAAGATTAGATTGATGTTTTTGTATCTAATCCATTCCCAAAATCATGTCAAAGTATCTTAGTGGTGCTAAAAACAAATTTACCATGGTTTTGAAGACCCCAAGATCATGTTTTGGTACTTTATAGAATTGACATATTATGAAATATTAGTATGACCATTAGTTATTATGTTATAGTATTTGGTTATTATTATCAAGTTAGTAAAATATATTGTTTATAGAAACAATATATTTTAGTCATACCTATATCTCTATTAACAGGTTGGTTGTTTATTTGCCTTCCTATTTTATAGGAATTTGTTAGTCCATTTTGGCTATTTAATCGCCTATTAATTTAACTTATTTGGGAATACTAGAGTTTTATTTTTATTTTAGTTAAGAGTCTAGATTAATAAATCAGTACAAAATACAACAATAAATATAGTCCTAATTTATCTAACTATTTGTCTTTTTCACCTTTCTAAAAATAGCAATAAATAAGAAGAAATTAACTTAACTACAAAATAGATTGAGATGACTAATACAGATGTGGAAAATGGTTGTGTAGGATTGGGAAGGTATCTTAAACCTAAATCTAGATTTTGTTCGATGAAAGGATAAGAGTGCCAAAAAGTGGATGTTTTGGTCTTCGACACTATTGTCCATTCCTACCACTATTATCTAAATTGATCATAGAGACATGAAACTTTCTAGGTAGTTACATTGTACCCATGTGAGCATATCTAGTAAAAGAGATAGAAAGAGAAAGGAATAAATACACCTCACCAGGTATGTAAACCAATATAAAACCTATTATGATGTTGAGTGATGCTAGGTATGTGCTGTACCAAGAGTAATATCGTGAATGGAGCTGAGTGCTAAATTCCTTGAGGGTGGCTCAAGAATACAAAGGCTAGACCTTTGGCTCCATCATCACCTACTATGTAGTGAATCTATGTGATCATGCATGTGTTAATCAATGTTTAGACTGTGTATCCAATCCCTCGAGTAGGTGGCTCAATAATATAAAGGCTAATTTTCTTATAGCTCCATCATTGCCCACTAAGTGTGAACTATGAACTAATATCGGTATGAATGTGTGTCATATGAGATGGCTTATGAATCAGATGAATTATCTATAATTTGATAATGTGGTGTGGATAGTTGAATGTGTACTGAAAACTAGGCCAATCTTGGCCACTTTGAAAGGTGGAGATTAGGGTTGTATAAAAGCCACTCTGAAACTAAGAACTAGGATTATATGAAAGCCACTCAAAAATGATGGAAACCAACTACAAATGGAATAAGGCACACAACTGCTAAGAATAGCTAGGTAATAAAATGAATTAGAAAGAAAAGAAGGTAAATGTACTGTGCAGATTACCCCCAATCACTGGTGTCTATAACATGGATTTTGATCTAGAAGTTGTACCAACTACCTAATATGAAACTAGAAGTGAGAGCCATCATGCCATGCATGATGCCCCTATATCTAGATAATCTAAGTAAAACTATTCTAAAACTACGCAATCTGAACTGCATTGTAGGTAACAAAACTATAATTGACCTTATCTTTTTGTCTATTTCTAAAAATTCTAGGTTTTTGGCTGTTTGGACATGAGTGCTAAAAAGTGGACACTTTGCTGTAGGGTGTTGTATTCCTAATGGGGTGATCTTGTCCTTTACTATTTATGATGACTATTCTATGTTCATCCCTATTTTTTTGGCCTATTCTGCATGTTTTGAACTTTGATTGCTATTTTGAGTGTTTTGAAAATTGATTTTTGATTGATAAAGGGCTTTGATTTCTATGACAAAACCCTTGTTTGTTTCCCCCTCTTCTAAGAGTAGGAATGAAGACCTTGTAATGACTGAACTTAGAAGAAAGAACCCTATAAATGTGTTATGCTATAAAATATATGTTATAACAATGATAATCCAAAATATTTATCAAGATATAACATATTTTATATTGGAGATTGTTAGATTAATAGGGGTATGGCTAGATAGATGTAACAACATAATAGCATGTGCAGTATACTAAAATAAAACTAGAAATATGGTTAGTTGTCAAGGAGGGATGGAGCATGATGTCCATCATGGCATCCAAGAAGAAAAGATAATGCATGACGTGGATCATGGCATTGCAAATAACTAAGAAGCAAACAAGCACACAAGCCAAGAAGCATACAAAAGAGGCCAAGGGGCCTAACAAACAAGGGACATGGGCACATGTCACTCAAACTAGGAAAGTGGGTATACAAGGCATGTTCAAATGCCCATATAGACATACAATTTCAAACAAGGAAGATTGGCATGAGGGCCATAAGTACATACAAGAGTATAAGCAAAGGACATTGGAAAATGTCCTAAGGCACACACAAGTAACAAAATGGGAATTGAGAAATGCAATCACATATAGCTACTCAAGGCAAGAAAGGAAGGCATATAAATACCAGAAATACTATCGCATCTAACTGATCAAAGCAAAAAATGAAAGTATGTAAAACATGTAGTACAAGACTAGGTAAATGCTAAAAATTATGCAAGTGCTATATATTAGTGAATGTTGATAGAATAATCTATGTAGGCTATTAATTAATGTACATCAACATGATAACTAGAGTGTGTGGTCTAGGAATGACATAATATAGATGGTGTAGTCATGTAGAAGATGCCCTCGGTGCGTAGATATGTTGATGTATGTCTCAAATGTAGAAGTAGGATGCCCCCTCAATGGGTAAAGTGAAGCAATCACAGATCTAGGTGTCACTACACACACTCAAATAAGATCAAGTGAAGCATAGTAATGTAGATAAATCAACAAACAATAGCATAGAACAACAAAATGTAAATCTAGCATGGTAGTAAAAATGTAAAGCATGGATAATGCGCATAATTGAAATGCTTTTGGTGTTTTGAGTTATTTGAATGTTTTTGGATTTTGACATGTTATATTGTTTTTGGTATTTTAAAATATTATATTATATTTGGTATTTTTAAGTAAGCTATATATAGGTAATCATAAGGAAACTATGTACAAGAAAGTGAAAAGAAATTATGTACAAGTAAGCTAAGAAACTATGTACAAGAATGACTATGAAGAAACAATACTAACCAATGAGTCTCATAAGAGAATCCTTATCATGGTGTCCTATACCAAGGAGAGGTATTATTTATGATTGTGAAGCATGATGGAAGGGCTGAGACTATGATTCTGAAATTTGTGTATGCTATAAGTGTTTTGAAATATCTGTAGTGAAAATCAATTGTGGGGTCCCCCTATAACTCTAAGAAGTGGATGCAATTATGGGGCTCTTAGGGATGCATCTATTAGTATCAAAATATCTCTAAAAATGTGTTTTATGTGTAGAGGCATGAGACCTTAATGATACTACCTTGGGTGTGAATATTATAGTTGGAAACTTTCTAGAGTCTTAAAACTATCACTGATGTAGTGGTCACTCTAAGAGAGGCCTCCATAGAAGTGTATGAACTCTCTATGATGGCGAGGGAGGCTTTGACTATGTTTGAATCTCAACTAGAGGAAGAACCATAACTAGTGGAGGAGCTAAAATTGGTGACTGTAGAGTAGGAGATGGATATGAAGTGGGGAGTGGTAATTCATATGAAACTCCAGCAACTATAACAACATGATTAGCATGAATGTATTTCATGCATCTATGAACTATAGAAGGTACTTCATGAAGTTTTTGGATCAATGATTGACCAAACAACGTATCAAAGACTCCTACACTAGGAAAAATAGTAAATGGTGTGGCCAAATGTGCTAGACCAACCTATAGAGGAAGTACAATCTCACCCAATGAACTCTGTATGTATCTACTAAATCAACTGATAACTATGTCCATCAGGGTGATATCATGCTCTGAATATCCCAAATGATAAAGTAATGTCATTGTGCACATGTTCACATTGGATCCATTATCTATGAGAATAATATGAATGGGATGGTGATCAATGTAGGATCTGATAAAGAGTGCATAGTAATTTGAATCATCATCAACCATCTATTACTTTGAGGAGGATATTGAAGGTCTAGCTAGAACTCTAGAATTGTACACACCGATCATGTTGCTCAAAGGATATGACTCAACTGAAGGTGCCTAGTATGTAGCTGGTGGAGGGTGTGCATGATATGCATGGTGAACATCTGATGTGCCCTTTGTCTCATTTTTAGAATGCTATAAGAAAAGATTTGAGAAAAGTTTTAGAGCCTTGTCCTATGTTTGCTTTGCCTGAGGAGGCTCAACTAGAGTGCCAATATCAATAAGGTTTCTATCTATCAAGTCCTATATCTTATGTCACAAATTGATGCATCTATTCATTGTGTGGCCTAATGCCTTATGAAAATCATAGAATGCATTTTGCTCATATCCATGCAGAAGAGGCTTTGTCATATCAACTTATTGAATAGGAGGGAGAGATAGGATATCACATTCCATTTGCTGATGTAAGACTTTGGCTAGAGATACCGGTAGATTGGTAAATACTCATCAAGGAGACACTGATCAAACCACTCATTAAGGGGGATTTGAAGCTGTATTAACTATAGGTTGATTTTAAATTTTGTTATCATAAACTTTACTTTGTATGGGACTTTATTGTTACTCTTGTTTGTTGTTTCTGATATGCTTATGTACTTGAGTTTGCCCATTGAAAGTAATTTGACTTCCCTTTCCTTTAGTGTATGACATAATTTAGTGAAGGAAGAAAACTTTTTGAACATTATTGACTCATACAAAGCTGGTAAAAGACTCTATTTGAAGAGATCTTGTAATTATTTATCAGCCATGGGGCTAGTCATTTTAGCCAAGATAGTCTTATATCTAAGAATATAATCTATGACATGCTCATTTGACCTTTGTTTCTATTATGTAACTTGGGCATAAGAAACTTTGTCACATATGTTAATGTTGAAATGAGTTAGGAACATGTTAGCTAATAGATTGAATGCTTTGACCGAATGATTTGATAGACTATAAAACCATTTTAGAACATAACCCTTTAAACTCCATGGAAATAACTTAGTTAGTAGCTAGTCATTTAGCACATAGTCCAAACATGCTATGTGAAAAGCTCTCAAGTGTGTCTCTAGATCACCTTTGCCATCATATAGAGTGAGTTTAGGTTGAAAAAACCTTGGTGGCAAGGTGTAGAATCAATATGGCATGCTTATGGTGTATGAAGTAAATAAAAAGAGTCCAAAGTTTGTGTTGGTCTAGAGGCACCTTGATCAAGATGTAGCACCTTGGATTGAAGATATTTAATCTCTTGCACAAGGGAAACCACATCAAGAGGTGAAGATGTACTAGCCATAACTAGTGGTACCACATAAGAAGGTTTGGGTGCTATAGGGGTTGTTGAGACATAGTTTCCCCCATAGTGTCATTTACAATTGGTTATTTCAAAGGAATGGAAGATTCAACTTGCTTATCATTTTTAATTTCCATGATAGATTGTAAATAATGGCATGATCTCGAGTCTATTCCCTAATTCTCTCTCTAAATCTCTATAGAATTAAATCTTTGTTGTTGACAACATCATTATAAATAATAGGTAGAAGTGGATCAGGATCCCAATGTGGTAGAGCATGAACATCGGTGTGTGTATCACCATTGTTATTCTCATACTACTCATTATTTAAATTATCCTCATGGAAATTAGTGTAATTTAGATGTGTAGGATCTATAGTAGGAAACTGAGCTGGTTGTTTATCCATAGTATATGGGTGGGTTGGAGGAATCTAGGTGAATTCAACAGGGTTGCCACTAAGTCTTGCACTTCATCTCAAAGGAAGAGATGCAAAGAGCTTAGGTGGCATAAAGAAAACAACTTAAAAAATGAAAGAGAAGATCAAATAAATGTAATCTAGGATTTGAAAAATAGCTAACTGGAATATGCATAAAAAGGATACGAAACTCACTAACATGTAAGGTGATGCCTCAAAAGCATAAGGACCTAGTATATTCAACTAGTGTTTGAAAGAAATGATTTTTAAAATTACTATGGTGAATTTTAAAAATTAAATGTGAAATTTTGATTTATATATGTAGGGAAAATTAGAAGAATATTGCTAAAATCAGCAAGGAATTTTCCCTAAGGTTTCTAGGGTTTTTGTATGCATACAAAGTAAGTCAGGTTTACCAAATGATTTAACTTATTTGGGAATAATGGATTTTTATTCCTATTTTAGTTAAGGGTCTAGATTAATAAATTAATATAGAATATATAAATAAATGCAAGCCTAATTTTTGTAACTATTTATCTTTTTCACCTTTTTAAAAATAACAATACATAAGAAGAAATTAACTTAGCTAGAAAACAGACTGAGACAACTGATACAAATGTTGAAAATGACTATGCAGGACTTGGAAGGTGTTATAAACTTGAATCTAGATTTCATTTGGTGAAAGGATAGGAACACCAAAAAGTGGATGCTTTGGTTTTTGGTACTATTGTCCATTCCTGTCGCTATTGTTCAAATTAATCATAGAGACCTAAAACTTTCTAGGTAGTTGTGCTATGCTTGTATGAGCGTGCCTATGAAAAATCAAGTGTTGGTTGTTGATGAAACTCATGATGGAGATTATATTGTCTTAAAATGCTAACCCTCTATCATGCTTGATAAAATGATATTTGAGTCACTTGAAAAGGGGGGTTAATGTGTAATATTTAATGAACATGCAATCCACACCCCTTGTGTGGGAACTCTACCTACATATGAATACTTTGAAGAGGGATCAATCCATATGTATTTATCCCACCTAATGTGCTTTGTGAAATAATGTGATGTAGATGAAAATGCCAATTTGATAGTGTTTGAGGTGGTTAGGGACTGGTATGAAGATTTGAATACATTTACAACTATGTTGAGTGACTATGTGAAAAGAATAGGGAAGTTTGCTTTAGTGATTTGTTTGTATTCTTGATTTCTTTGTAAGTTTGGTCATCTCTTTTATAAATGAGCTTTGAGTGGGATTTTATAGGGAACAATTGGTCATGGGTCACATGTATTCACATTAGGCCAACATAATTAAGGATAAAGACCAGATCAAAATGATCATTGGGGCTCAAAGTGAAAATGGATAGGACCATTGAAAAGTGGATGCTTTGGTGTCTGATGCTATAGTTCAAATGAGGCACTCCTATCCTACAGGATCAAGACTTGGGGGAATAGGATTGACATGGGGAATACTATTTAGCTGAGGTGGAATGATAGTTCAAATGGTTTTAGATGATTGGTGATGAGCAAAAATGTGTTTAGAAGGGTTACAAGAGCATGAAAAAAGGATCTATGGATGGGGTGTTGTAATCCACACTCAAACTACCAATTTAGACATTTTATATGACTACACCTATGTATTATTTGGATATATGGTGAATACAATATAGTTTGACTCTATGATTATTTTTCTATGTTCATTCGCTCCATTATTTTGGTGTTAGATTTATGCAGATCTGAACTAGACTCATTATCTAGTATTAGAGTAGGTTTCATTTCAATGTCTTTGTGTATTTGATTTTTAGAAAAGGGAAACCATATTGCTTTTTTATTTACTTGATTGATAGGGGTCTTTGTTTTATTTGTTAAAAACTAGAGGAACCGGTTTATAATGTTTTACATTTTTTTTTGATCTCTATTATTCTACGACCATCATTGAGCTCGGTTTGTGCTCCCCAAAAGATAATTTTGGTGCTTTACTCATGCTTGAATCTATGACTTTGGATGTAACAACTTGACAAGAGAACTATTTTTGTCTACAGTGCAACAAGCTTGGCTTTTGTGGAGAGATAGTTTCGATGCATATCTAAGAAGGTGTTTTCCATCATATCAAGCAAGAAAAATCATTTATACATCATCAATATTATAAAATATTATTTTTGGGTCCATCTTAAGTGGAGAATTATATCAGTGTATGCATAAGCCATTTATCCACAATCCATGGGATTTATTAAAGCATTCAAAGATCTTCCTAATTGAGCTTCCTAGGCAACGTAAGAAAAGGCTTACACACATGTACACATATCCAATCATGATATAGAATCCTATCTACATATGAGTGGTTATTATATAGTCTAGGAAACATGTTAGTAAAGACAATTACATTCTCGACAAAGTTCATTCAATGGTGAAGTTTATCCTTCATTGCATTTAACTGCCATGGAGTTTGGCATCCCAAGTAGAAATAATCAATTATGGAGACTCGAATTTGATTTATTTAGGATTCAACATGAATATTACATCGATAGTCTAACATTTATATTCTTCCAATAGACTCCCTCAACTCAACCTTGAACACGCCACCTAGTAAAATATTCTCTTAATTTGTAAGGCTATCCTCAATTACAGATCTCTTGTGGATGCTTAGCTTCCCTTTGGACTCATTCTTATCAACTTGTTCAACTTGCTCAAATCTAGAACCCATGACTATTAATGAGTATTTTACTATAGCGTTGATCAAATCAAATTTTGAAAAATTCTATCAATAGGTATATCCTTTAATTAAACATGTTGGTTATACAAGGTTTATGTTAAGTTTTAATAGAAAGTTGAAATTTGTTGTTACTAGTGCTTTAAAATATTTTAGGTATTTTGTTAAATGCATAGTATTTTAAGTTTGTATATTAAAGTCAGGTATTGTTTCTTTATTTAAGTATAATGAGATAAGTTAATCGATCAAATGTTTTAATAATAGCCTTATGCTATATTAAAAATTGATGAGTTATTATCAATGGCTATAAAAGTCATTATCAAAAGAGTCAATTTTCAAATGTGTCATTTATTGTCAAAGAGTCAAAGTCATTTTAGTGAATCATTAGTTGTGTGTCATCATATTATTGAAATCAAAATCAATTGTTTATATAAGGATGCATTCTCTCTTGTACGTGACATCCTGAATCAAATGTCAAATATGTCAATCTTGTGGGGGGGGACTCTATTCCCTTCAAAATAATATGCATTTGATATTCAATAATTCATCAGCTAAGTAAGTAGCTTTATCTATTAGAGGCTAGAGTAAAAAGGAGGATGAAGGACACTTTTACCTCTCATTAGCCACTAATGATGGGGTACCATTTTGTAGTAGTGGCACTTTCTATTTTTAGCTTGTTTTCTATAGTGTGGAATAAGAACAGAGGTGTATCCCTATTCATGTAATTTCCAAATGTAATCCCGTAAAAGTTTGATAGTATAGGAGATCTAGACCATCAATACTAAAATAGAAGATGTTCTTGATAAAATTAGTTGGTAGGTGTGTTCCCCCTACTTTTTGATTGGTTCGGTTGATGTTCCTAGATTTGGATAATATAGTTCCCTTTACATGGATAGTGGTTGATACATGTTCCTAGGATGGAGGAGGTTCCCATGATTAGTTGATAGTGTTCCCATTTCTTGGTGGATTAGTTTCCACAATCAAGGTGCAAGGAAGTAGCACATAGGAAGGTCAAGACATGTGTATGTTGCTTAGACAAAGGATGGCGTTTTCCCCATTTTCATACTAAGGGGGGAATATTAGGAAATATTAGTATGAACATTAGTTATTATTTTATAGTAGTTGGTTATTATTATCGAGTTAGTAAAACATATTGTTTATAGAAACAATATATTTTAGTTGTACCCGTATCTCTATTAACAAGTTGGTTGTTTATTTGCCTTCTTATTTTATAGGAAGTTGTTATTCCATTTTGGATATTTAATAGCCTATGTATTATTTGAATATATGATGAATACAATATAGTTTGGCTTTATGATTATTTTTTTGTGTTCATTCACTCCATTATTTTTGTGTTAGATTTATGCAGATCTGAACCAAACTCATTATGACATGTTTTACAAAGTTCTTTCTCAAATTAGTTATTCTAAATTTTTTTCCAATAGAATAATAATGATTATTAATCTTGGATTGCAACACATTTTTCCTATAAATTTGTTTCTTTTATCAAGGCAAGACTTTTCATTCTCTTTTACTCGATGGGTAGATTATATTTCCACAACCAAAGTATGAGGGTTAGTCATGTTAACATCATGTAAAAACAATTTCAATCCCAAATTGAACTTGGTTAGGTTTGTATCTTCATCATGAATATATTTTACACCTTGAAAAAGATTACAAAAATTGTTTTAATATTCAACCATTACAACTTTATTTAAAATCTTAAAATCAGTTATTTTATGTTCCTTATAGTAAGAATTCACGTACCTTTTTTATGAATTATTTCTTAAAATTTTCTCAAGGATCACAAGATCATACCTCTTGAGATCACAATAATGATTTCCCTTTAAAGCTTTGTCACCCATAAATTTATAGGCACCAATGCAAGCCTAAACATTGTAACTCATGTTATACATGGTAAAATACTTTTGCAAGATGACCATCCATGCCTTAGTGGTACCATCAACATCTCCTATAAAATAATTAGGAGGGAGGAGCTTCTTAAGTTTAGATTTAATGAACATATTATATGAATTAAGACCTTATCACCTTTGATAATATAATTTATAAAATTAACTATTATAAAATTAAAAAAAAGTAACTAGATTATCCATTTTAATCCTTTTTGAAATATGATTTACACTAAAATCTAGATTCAATGAAATACACTAGCTCAATTTCTTATTCAACCACTTGATATTACTAGAACATTAGTATATTTTAAATTTAATTAAAATGCCAAGGAACCCATTTAAAATGATATTAAATAGTCCTTATCCACTAGATATATTTTATTCACATGGTTATCTTAATGCCAAGCATGTCCCAAGTGTATACAAGTATTTCATAATCCAAATTAGATAAACATATTTTTTCTATTGACACTGAAATCAATATAATTAATTATAAATGTATATTTTCTAAGTACTAATACTTTCAATTGAAGTGCATTCATGTTACCATATAATAATGAATCTCAATCATAAATTTTAACCTTATCTACTACATTGAAACAAATAATTAACTTACATTTCCTAATCATGAGATCATTCCAATTCAAAGGAAAATACTAATACTATCTTAAAAATAATAATAACTCCAATATCCACTTTGTTTATGTGATGATTACATAATTCGATTATTCCATTATCTACATAGATTTATATTATTATTTGAAGCAATTATTTTTTCAAATAGGGGACTCAAGGTACCCTGACATTTTTGCATGATTATAATGACATTAAAATAATTTATTTTCATACCCTCACAAATTACAAATTTAATATTCAACTAGATAATTACCATCAAAATTGGATGCAATCAGTCCCACAAAGTGTATTTATATATTCATGAAATAAAAAAACCATTTGAAAACAAATGTAAATACATAAGTTCCTATTGGCTATTTTGGCCTACATGCCAAGATTTTGCCTGGATAGATTAGCTGAGTGGAGTCTTGATTGAAATGGATGATCAAGAAATGACTTGAGTAAGCCTAGAAGAACTAGTCCATCATCAAATGTCATGCATAAATGTACATAAAAAGTTGGTTGTGTATTTAATAGGTTCACTTGGAAAGCCTCTCAAGGAAAAAAATTAGATGGACATGATGTATTTTATGCCTAGATCATCCTCTAAAAATTTCATATCTTGATGTCTTTTATATCTTAAGATATAAAGCTTCAAAGTTAAACTAACAGTCCATGATGTACATAGAGATGTCAAGATAAAGATACAACAAGTAACCATTTGGATTAAAAAATAATTAACAAGTAAGATGTGTGTGGGGACATCAAATTTGAGCCTTATGGAATAGCCATTTGAATTCAAATGTTCTTGAAGATCCAACAGTGCACATTTAATCATGCATCAAAGATCTAATGCCGCACTATGATTATAGATGTCAGTGGGTCCCAAATATCTATGGTGCATGTTTAATCATGAAATTAAAGATCAATTGAGAGTGGTGGGTCAAAAGGTCAACAAATCCTAAAAGCAAATGCATGGTTGACAAGTGTCTTAAGCACATTAAATTGGCAGAAGATCTATGGATCACATTCATTCGTTTAGAGAAAGATCAATGGTAAGAGCAAGGTTAAGAAGTAAATATAGCTCAAATTAAGCATAAGGCCACCAAGTGTCTAAATTTGATAGTCCCAAATCAATAAGTCAATAGCCAATGAACAAAATCAAGCCCAAGAAACTTTTGATGGAGGTCGACGAAGCTATTTTTGACCTAAGCAAGCAAATGTATAAGAGCCAAGTTCAAAGTTGATTTAGGTTAAACTAGAATGGATATTTTAGGGATTGAGCATCATCATTAGACTCCATGGAGGAAAAATAGGTATTTTAGGCCTAATATAAACAAAAGGGTGGTAACTTGTTGTTGAAACAAGGTCAAACACCTAGCAAGCTTCACTTCATCAATATTAAGACTATAAGAAAACCAATAAATGGGATTGGTTTTTATCTATAATAGAGATAGGTTTAGATTCAAAAGTACCTATAGTCATTAAAATCAAACTTCAGCATAGCTTTGTCAGGTTTAAGGATATGAAGATTTTGTCCTCATAATTTAGCCAAGTGAAAGGTGGTGTAGAAGTTCACAGAGTAGATTGGGTGATTAGAGAAAGTAGTTGGAGCATTTAATGCTATTCAGAGCCTTTAAATATATTTCATCCTTGAAAGAATCATGACTCATCATGTTTAAGATAGATTTTTGTCTTCTAATGCATATTTCTTAGCCAATGAGAAAGTTTGAAGACTTTTGGAGCTAATGCAAGTTAACTGTTGATGAAGGATTAGTCCTATTGACTCAAAAGGTGGTGGAGAATTCAAGAAAGGTGGGTGGGATTCCATCAAAGTGATTGGAACCCATTTATTTATTTCTACATGCATGTTCCCCATCTCTCTCATTCTATTCTACTATAAATACATGCTTCTAAGCCTTGAAATGGATCCCTCTCTTGGGCATGACTAGACTCTACCAAGATTGATCTTTGTAACCTCTTGAGATAAATAGATGATTGTTTTAGATTTCATTTTTTTGGTATAGTGTGTTAATGTCAGTTTGATTTGAATATGTGGTAGAAATCTCTCCCTTGTCAAGTCTTGATCTCATCTAGCTACTAGGTTATCTTGTTATGCAGGCAATGTTTAGTGTTTAATGTCATTTGATTAAAGATATAAAGTGGATACATTGAATGGTTAGTTCTTTAAATCATACCTTTTCATCACTTCCATCAAGCTTTGATCAATTGGTGAAATCTCTACATGAAATATTGATACATAACAAACATTTGGAGTTATAGATTCAGTCTTTTGCTTATCTGATTAGTGTTTTTAAGAAGTTCAAATAGAGTGGATGAGTAATAAATTTAGGTACATCACCAACATTAGATTATATTTCCCTTTCAATTATCTTTCTCTCCCTTTTCACCCCCTCAATTATTATGTTTTAGTGGAAATGAGCTAAGTAATAGAACAAAGGATCTAGCCTCATTAAAAATCCTAAAGGTCTGACCCAATATTAGGTGACCCATAACCTAGGGTCATTCCCAGGTTAGAATAAATTTGAGTAGAGGACCTAAACAATCCTTTGCTTAGCTAGGGTGCAATCTAGGTCACCAACAATTTTGACATACCTGGTGGGACAAGATCCAAGAGAGTGGAAATATTGTTGGTGTGTTTTTCCTCTAATCAGGTTTTGAAAGAAAGCAAGCTAGTACCAATGGTGTCTTTGAATCAAATATTCTAGTTGTGAGTAACCTAGGTATGTCTCATTAAAGATTTTAATCAATTATTACATCTCATTTGACATATGAGGTTAATATGAATACCTATGGTGGATACCCCTATCATTCACCTCCTTATCAGTAGGCTCATATGATCCTCATGATCATATGAGCCTAATCAACCTTACCAAGAGTTATACCAAAGCTATGATGAGCCTTATCAAGTTTCTCATGATCCTTATTATAAAGAGCATGGCTCTTACCTTCCTCATGAGCCATATCATCCCTACAATGATCTCTATCAGCCTTATGATGAGAATCACCAAAAATATACAAAGCCTTACCAATAGTATGGTGAGCCATACCATTCCTATGATAACCCTCATAAATCTTATTATCTTCCTGATCAACCCAATCAAGCCCCAAAACAATCAATCTCAAGTTTCAAACAAACCCTATTTGGCTATGAGAAATAAATAATAAGCGTAGATACCCAGAATAGCTATGGATAAGAGATTTATAAGAATTAAATTCAAAACATGAGAGCTAATTTGCCGTTGGCTAATGATGCAGGAGCATCTACGTACAACTTCAGGCAAGGCGTGGTTATTAGGCATGCAAGCTCAAGTCATGTCTTGTTTTTGAATTCATATTGTTGTCTTTTCCCTCCAAAATTTTGTATAAGGAGGAGTAATTGTAATTGTTAAAAGTAAAAAGAGTGGAAAAAGGTAAAAGTCAATTAAGAATCCCACGTTAGGAAGCTTGTGGAGCAAATCAAGGGGAATGGTTGAAAGTTTTCTCCAAATTAGTATATTGTTACAAATTAAAAACTATTTGAGCCCAAGTTGGCGTAGAGGTTAGAGATGACTCCCTATTTTTAGAAATGACTGTATGACAGAGTTTGAACTTTATGCAGCCTGAATGGAAAAGGGTTGGGCCTTTCATTTTTCTTTATATATAGCTTTCTAGCCATTGAAGGAAGCAAGGGAGAAGGAAGGAAGGTGGCTAGGACATTGGCCAAGGCCATTAAGGATAGAGAGGAAAGGACCTCTCATTCTCGAGAAGAATTATAAAAAAAAAGGAGAAAGAGATGTTGCTGTAAGAAGAAAAGAGAGGAGAAGGACAGAAGGCGTTCCTTTGGGACCCATGCATCTGCAAAAGGCAGAGAGTGAAAGTCAAAATGAAGATGTTATGAACAAGAGAGATAAGGAAGGAGGATCTCCTTTAGAGAAAGGAGTCAAGAAGGCCGTGAGGCTTGTAATTGTAAGTCAAATTGTATTTTGGAATCAGGTGTGTTTGAGTCTTTTTATCTTGTGCTTTTGAAATTATTTGTGTATTATTGATCTTTGCAAATAGAGAATCGAGTTCTTCTAGCGTGTTCATGAATTTAATATGAATTTGAAGATTTTTGAAAGCTCTCAGATGTGACTGTGTAAAAGGAGATCAGTATAAAAAGAAACAAGTATAAGAATGAAGATAAAAGCATAGTATTATGAGTCCATTGAAATCATGGCATGCACTAGCCAGAAAGCTGACTTTGCGTTGGATGTTCTGTTAAAAAAATGCAAAGGATTTGTCAAATTACTTGACTGAAATGAAAAGCACATCTCTATTAAAGGACCTGTTGGATGGATGCAGGGAGATACGCCTATTTGTAGAGCCATGGACTAGCTCGCAAGTATATATAAGTGCCAAGTTATATATATTGCAGAGTCTGTGTATTTGTATAGGGCCGAGCTGAGAGGTTAATGATCCATTAGAATGGACATAGCAGACCGAGTCTAGAACCTTAACACAATCCTAAATGTGAGCCAAGCATGGAGGAGTGCATTCAGTTTTGAAGGGCATGGACATTGGATGTAGGTTATGCATATATAGAATCAATAAAAGGTGGCAGTGTCTTAAACATAGTATGGAGAGATCACCTATCAGGGAGCCATGATGTGTGACTATCTAATTGCAGACACAGAGCTGCATATTAATAAAGGTGATTTCATTGTCTTTGATTTGGTATGACCTTTTAGCCAAGCAAACCGTAATCCATAGCCATATATAGTGCCTATAACTATACATAGAGTGAGCAACTAAGAAAGCTTTTAAGAAACTACGGACTCTGCAGGCTAGAATCTACGGACTCTGTAGGTTTAAAGCTACGGACTGTGTAGGAAGGAGGAAAAGCTATGGACTCTATTGGGTCATTGTTTGTATGATTTTGAATGAATCAGTGGGAAGTATGTTGATGATAACAATGAGGTTGCCCCTAGCAAATGTGCCACAGACTAGGACTTGATAAAGAGGTAAATAAATGTACCCTGTTTACAGTGTATCTGAGATCAGCGCATCATTTTGGTTTAAGAACAGTTTAGGGACTGTTTGAAAGGACAATTTTCATCATTTGGTATCAGAGCTTGAAGCTCTTGGGATTTGATAATGTGTTGCTTTAGAATTAAGAAAAGAATGATGTTGTAGTTGTGAAGGATTTGGCAAAGGATCAGTAGGACAAAGTGCTAGAAGATCCTGTGGAAGAAACGTATGAGTAACTTTGATATTTGATTTGAGTTTATTGTGTGTGAGAAGTAAACAGGTGAAAGGAAAGTCTTAAAGCCATTAAGGCTTAAGAGAAGAAGAAGCCAAGGAAGGCTTAGTAAAGAGCCAAGAGAAGCTCTAGAAGAAGAGCATAGTGAATTGCTCAAGAAGAAGAAGATCCAAGAAGAAGCTTGGATAGTTTGCCAAAAGACTAAGGTGAAATAGACTTAAGTGAGGTAAAGGATGGAGTTTGAAGAATTGAGAAGAGTGATAGAGGGACTGCCTAGAAGAAACATCCAAAGCAAAGTAAGCTGGGATTTGTGATTTGTGTTTATTGAAATGTTGTATAAAGAGTTACTACGGGATTAAGAAAAGGATCAAAAGACTAGGATGCAAAAGGCCTAGGTGAGATCAAAGAGATTGTCAAAAGACCAGTCAAGGAGAAAAGGCTTGGGTGAGACAAGGGATCAAGAGACCAAGGTGGAAAAGACTTGGGTGAAGATCTCAGAAACGGAAGCATTGTTGAAGGCACTATAGAGCAGTAAGATACATGAGAGTAACATGAAGAAAGCAAGCATCAAAGGTATGAACAATTTTGTAATTGATAAAGAGATTGCTAATTTGAAGAGAGAGTTAGCTAAGATTAAAGATGAATATGAGTCTTGGATGCAATTGAATAGGAAAGCATGGGTATGGCCAATGAAGAAGAGGTTGAAGTGGCCAATAGATCTCTTAGTGAAGAGGAGAAGAAGGCAAAAGGATATTGCCATGAAGAGAGAAGCCCATAGAGGCTTGAAGAGGACGAGAAGGTTGCCAAGAAAGCAACAAAAAGAGGAAGAAGTTGTGAGGAAGGTTCTCATTGAGGAGAACAAGAGAAGAGAAGAAAGAAAAGATGAAGTGCTAGGAAGAGCACTTGAGAAGATGAGAATGTCCATTAAGAGGACACTCATGGAGACATTATGGTCTCTTGTTTTTATTTCTAATATTGTATTTAAGTGGGTAATTTCAGGTAAGAGCAGCCTTATGAAGGTCAAGAGAAGGGCCTTAGAGAATGAAGAGATTGGTGCAAGAGGAGACGCCAAGTGCACAATTGAATGTGCAAGAAAGAGAAGTAAGTTTGCTGCTATTGATAAGGAAGAAGAGATGAATTGGTTAATGCATGAGGAAGGTGTTGAGGAATCCCTACAAGTAAGAGAAGAGGTAGAAGAAGAAGCTGAATTTCATGATGCCATTGAATGCCAAGAAGAGACAAGAGAATAGCCAAGAACAAAGGAAGAAGAAAGTACAGATAATCAAGAAGCTATGCACGACAAAGAACTAATGGAGCAGCCCATTAAGGAGGTAAAGGTGAATTCAAAAAGTGATTTTTCTTATTATTATAAGCATGAAACTATTGATATGCATGTTAGAGAAGTAAAGGGAAAGGTGAAGTTTCCAATTAACCATGGACATGTGATGCCTAAATGGTGGAAGAAGCAAACTCCCAAGCAAGAGGAAGTATTGGTACAAAAGCAAGGATGCAGGATGCCTAAATGGCTTGTGAAGACAAATGATAAGAAGGAGAAACAAGTATGGGTGCCTAAGAAGGCAAGGAGAGAGGATGTGAGTGTTGAGACAACAACACCAAGAAGTCAATGGAAGAGGATTGAAGGTAATTCCAACAGCCAAGAGAATGAAGATGAGAAAGAAAACTTCTCAAATAATAATGAGGTAAAGTATGAGGATATAAAGATGAAAGGTAAGTAAATTGCTTGCAATGAAAGGGATAATGATTTTTTTGAATCATTTAATGATATTTTTATGGAAAATGAGGAATGGAAAGTGGCTGAGTGGACTAATATGTAGCAAGGAGAGAGTTCCAAGAGGATGGATGATGAAAGTGAAGATGTGAAATCAGTTCACATGTTTGAAAAGAATAAGGAGACACAAGGTATGGATACTTCAATTGTATTTGATGAATATATTGAAGAAATTGGTTTATGTGAAGACAAGCTAAGAAAAGAAGAGATAAGAGGTAAAGGGCAAGTAATCCTTGTGAGTGATCAGCCCAAGTTTGATGAAGAGAATAATGAGATAGATGAGAACTCACTAAAGAAAGAGTTGAGAATATTGGAGGAGCTGTTTGGTAATTCAAGAGAGATGAATGAAGATGCAAGCCATGGTGAAGACACCATTGGGAAGAGTGAAACAAGACAAGAGCAAAGCAAAGAGGCAAAGACAGTTTTGATTAAGGAGCAGAAAAGTGGAGGTAGCCAAGAGACTTTATGGTCTCAAGTTTTTACTTCTAACATTGCCTTGGATGTTTTGAATGTAGGTGTTACAGTTGTGGAGATGAGTGAAGTCCATAGTTCAATGGACAAATTTTTGAACCAAGAAGGAAAAGAAGATCTAGAAGACATGTATGAAGATGAAGAAGCATGGAGATGGGACATAGCAGCTGGGAAAGAAATAAGAAGAAGAACATTCCAGAAAAGGAAGAAAAACAAGAAGATGAAAGACAAAGACAATCAAAGACAAACAACAACATTGGCATTCACAACAAGACCTTGGGATCCAGGAATATAATGAAGAATAATGCATGGAGGAAGCATCTCATTTGAACTAAGGTTCAAATTTGTTTCTAGGGGGAGAGTATGATGCAGGAGCATCTACGTACAACTTCAGGCAAGGTGTGGTTATTAGGCATGCAAGCTCAAGTCATGTCTTGTTTTGTATTTGAATTCATATTGTTGTCTTTTCCCTCCAAAATGTTGTATAAGGAGGAGTAATTGTAATTGTTAAAAGTAAAAAGAGTGGAAAAAGGTAAAAGTCAGTTAAGAATCCCATGTTAGGAAGCTTGTGGAGAAAATCAAGGGGAATGGTTGAAAGTCTTCTCCAAATTAGTATATTGTTACAAATTAAAAACTGTTTGAGCCCAAGTTGGCGTAGAGGTTAGAGAGGACTCCCTATTTTTAGAAATGAATGTATGACAGAGTTCAAACTTTATGCAGGCCTAAATGGAAAATGGCTGGGCCTTTCATTTTTATTTATATATAGCTTTCTAGCCATTGAAGGAAGCAAGGGAGAAGGAAGGAAGGTGGCCAGGACGTTGGCCAAGGCCATTAAGGACAGAGAGGATAGGACCTCTCATTCCCAGGAAGAATTTTTTTAAAAAAAAAAAGGAGAAAGAGACATTGCTATAAGAAGAAAAGAGAGGAGAAGGACAGAAGGCGTTCCTTCGGGACCCATGCATCTGCAGAAGGCAGAGAGTGAAAGTCAAAATGAAGATGTTATGAACAAGAGAGAAAAGGAAGGAGGATCTCCTTTAGAGAAAGGAGTCAAGAAGGCCGTGAGGCTTGTAATTGTAAGTCAAATTGTATTTTGGAATCAGGTGTGTTTGAGTATTTTTATCTTGTGCTTTCAAAATTATTTGTGTATTATTGATCTTTGTGAATAGAGAACTGAGTTCTTCTAGCGTGTTCAAGAATTTAATATGGATTTGAAGATTTTCGAAAACACTCAGATGTGACTGTGTAAAAGGAGATCAATATAAAAAGAAACAAGTATAAGAATGAAGATAAAAGCATAGTATTATGAGTCCATTGAAATCATGGCGCGCACCGGCCAGAAAGCCAACTTTGTGTTGGATGTTCTGTTAAAAAAATGTAGAGGATTCATTGAATTCCTTGACTGAAACGAAAAGTGCATCTCCATTGAAGGACTTGTTGGATGGATGCAGGGAGATATGCCTATTTGTAGAGCCATAGACTAGCTCGCAAGTATATACAAGTGCCAAGTTATATATATATATATATATATATATATATATATATATATTACAGAGTCTGTGTATTTGTATAGGGCCGAGATGAGAGGTTAAGGATCCATTAGAATGGACATAGCAGACCGAGTCAGGAACCTTAACACAATCTTGAATATGAGCCAAGCATGGAGGAGTGCATTCAGTTTTGAAGGGCATAGACATTGGATGCAGGTTATGCATATATAGAATCAATAAAAGGTGGCAGTGTCTTAAACATAGTATGGAGAGATCGCCTATCAGGGAGCCATGATGTGTGACTATCTAATTACAGACACAGAGCTACATATTAATAAAGGTGATTTCGTTGTCTTTGATTTGGTATGACCTTTTAGCCAAGCAAACCATAATCCATAGCCATATATAGTGCCTGTAACCATACATAGAGTGAGTAGCTAAGTAAGCTTTTAAGAAACTACGGACTCTACAGGCTAGAATCTACAGACTCTGCAGGCTAAAATCTATAGACTCTGTAGGTTTAAAGCTATGAACTATGTAGGAAGGAGGAAAAGCTACAGACTCTGTTGGGTCATTGTTTGTATGATTTTGAATGAATCAGTGGGAAGTATGTTGATGATAACAATGAGGTTGCCCTTAACAAATGTGCCACAGACCAGGACTTGATAAAGAGGTAAATAAATGTACCTTGTTTGTAGTGTATTTGAGATCAGCGCATCATTTTGGTTTAAGAGCAGTTTAGGGACTGTTTAAAAGGATAGTTTTCATCAGCTAAAGAGGTATGTGCATCCTTCATAAGGAAAGGCCACTCAAATTTTAGTGCTAATATTCTAGACATAAATGCTCTAATAGTAAGCATTGAAGAGAGTCTAGTAGTTTATGAGGAACCCCAGGGTCATCACAATCATTATCATGTTCCCATAAATCTATCCTTTTCCCTTCATGAATGCCAAACCAATGTTTACCATAGCCCTCAAGCGTCCATTTAGATTGTGCCTAACTTTCATACCTAGAAGTTTATCCAAGAGAGGCCTTGGAAGGATGAACAAGCATGTTTTGAGGAGACTAATCTCCATGTTTCTTAGTAGATCACACAGGAGACTTCAGATTTAGTTTTAAAGGAAGACATATCTAACTAATTGGTCCATGATTTTGAGGCTAATTTAGCCAAGCAAATTGAGTTTTTAAATTAGCATCTCCAACATTCAATAGTAGTTGAAAATAAAACACAACAACAAATTTATTCTTTTTAACCCACAGAAAGAACAAGTATAGAAGCAATGGTTTTCAAACCTTAGTTTATGACTTGGAATCAGATTCAACAATCATGAAAGAAAGAAGAAAATTTAGGCATAATCTAAGACGGTGAATTCAAGATCAAGTAGGAGATCATTTAACCTCCACTCCTTTCCCTTCAAAATCCCAAAGCCTTTCCTTCATGGAAAGCCATTCAAGAAACAATGCAACTGAGAGAGGAGGTGAAGGTGATCCAAGAAGAGTAGATCCATGAGAAAAATCATGTATCTATGGTAACTTCTTTAGACCTTTCTCATCTTATTGAATATTTTCAAGGGTCTATTGTGCCACTCTTTGAGAAAGAGCCTCTCCTTTATGAGGCAAATTAAAAATATATAGCTAAGGAAACAAAACATGAAGGTGAGTTAAGTGACCAAGAACAATAAATCATGATTAAGACACCTCTTGGTAAGGACAAACATATTTCAATCTTCCATAATGATGCAAAGATGGAACAAGTGCAAGATAAAGTTGAGGTAGAGGCTGAGATACAATTACAAGAACAAGTACATGAAGAAGAGGTTGCTGATGTACAAGAGAAAGATGTCTCAGTTAGACAAGTTGATGATGTTTTTCATGAGTTATTTGATAATACAAAGCTACCATTCATAATGAAGGACAAATTCTTGTGGAAGTAATGGAAGACAAGTACCAATTAGCTAATGAAGATGAAGAACAAACTAAAATTGAGAGAAAAATCAATCATCAAATTAATGTTGAAAATGAAGTAATTTTTATTGATCAATCTGAGATATGAAAAGAAGACTCACAACCTCATGATTTTGGTCAAGGAATTGATATGCTTGCTTCTAAAATTTAGTTTAAATAAGCTCCAATTAAATTGTAGCTTCATGAGAAAAAATATTTAGATTTGTTTGATGTCTTTCATTCAAGTTATTCTTTACTTGAATGTGGTCCATTGCAAGTTGAAGAAAGTGCTTTCATCAAGAAAGAAGTAGTTTCTCTCTCAAGAGATGACATGTCAGAAATTTTCAAATGTGGTTACAACCTTTTCTCTTCAGCTTCAGACATCTCTCTACTATTGGAAGGTAAGAATAAGCTAAAGTAGCCTCAAAAAGTACCAAGATCAGATCCATCTCCCTTAGAGGTCAACCTTGAAAATATGTCAAAGGAGATAAATCAAGCTGGTCTATATGTTCATGATCAGTAGTTCATGAATGAATAAGAATTGAAGCTATTCTTGTAGTATCCACAAACTTGGGAGGAGTATGACTGGGTCTTGGACTCACGTCTACACCTCATGCACCTATAAATGGTAATAGAGGAACCTGTTGCTTCCCTAAGAAGACATGAACATGAAAATGATCTTAGCTATAGAAGAGAGCTATCAAGAAAAAAATAGGCATGTTTCAAAGTTTCAAGGTGCACAAAATAGCTTTCTATTTGATCATGGAGGGAAGCATCTTATTTCAAGTTAGTTATTCTAGATTTGTTTTATTTCAATAAGTGATTAGCACAAGAAGTAGTTGCTTCATTTTTGTCTTGTTTTCCCTATTTTCTTAGGTTAGTGGTCCTTACTTTATTTAGGTTAGTTTCCCTTCTATTTTGTGTTTCCCTTTAATAAGTGCTTTGGGAAATTTATTTTGTTTTGTTCCTTCTAGTCCTTTTTTGTTTCAAGAGGAGTTATTCAAAGGTTGGCAACTAGTTTTAGCTTCAGATCAATATGCTAAACTAAAACAAAGACTCCATGCCCAATGGACTAGACAAGGCAACTAGTCTAGGTTATCAAGCATAGCAGACATGCTCCCCTATGAGTTACCAAAAATGTTGGTCATTTTGGTCCACATGCTAAGATTTTTATTGGATAGATTAGCGAAGAAAAATCTTTATTGAAATGGATGATCAAGAAAGGACTTAAAAAAGTCTAGAAGAACCAGGCTGTCATCAAACATCATGCATAAATGGATAGGTAAGTTGGTTGTACATTTAATAGATTCACTTGGAAAGCCTCTCAGGCCAAAATATTACATGAACATGATGTATTTCATGTCTAGATCATCCTCTACAAATTTCATATCTTGATGTCTTTTCTATTCGAAGATATAAAGATTCAAAGTTAAACCAACAGTCTGAGACATGCACAAAGATGTCAAGATAAAGCTATGATAAGTAACCATTTAGATTTGAAAATACTTAAAAAGTAAGATGTGCATGGGGATGTCAAATTTGAGCCTCATGAAATAGCCATTTGAATTAAAATATTCTTGAATATCTAACAATACACGTTCGATCGTGCATCAAAGATCTAACATGTGGTGATTGACGATGTCAGTGGGTCCTAAAGATCTAAGGTGCATTTTTAATCATGAAATAAAATATAAACAATAAATGGTGGCTTAAAAATTTAATAGATCCTAAAATCAAATGCATGGGTGACAAGTGTCTTAAGCGCATTAAACTAGAAGAAGATCTATGATATGCGTCCATTCATATAGAGAAAGATCAACAATGTGAGCAAGGTCAAGAAGTCAATAGATCTAAGATCAAACATGAGGATACCAAGTGTCTAAATTTGATATTAAAAAATCAATAAATTGATGACCAATGAACAATGACAAACCCTAGAAACTTTTGGTGGAGGTCGATGAAGCTATTTTTGATTGAGGCAAGTAAATACATAGGAGCTAAGTTTGAAGATGATCCAAGTTGAACCATAATGGACATTTTAGGGATTGAGAATCACCATTAGATCTACATGGAGGTAGAATAGGTATTTTATACCTAATACAAATAAAAGGGTGGCAAATTGTTATCAAAGTGATGTCAAACACTTGGCAAGCTTCACTTCATCGACATTAAGACTATATGAAAAATAATAAATGGGATTGGTTTTTGTCTATAATAGACCTAGGTTCATATTCCAAAGTACCTTCAGCTACTAAAAGTAGACTTAAGAATAATCTATTAGGTTTAAGGATATGAGGATTTTACCCTTATAATGAAGCCAAGTGGAAGGTGGCATAGAAGTTCATAAAGCATATTGGGGGATTAGAGAAAGTAATTAGAGCATTCAATGTTGTTCAAAGCCTTTAAATATATTTCCTCCTTGAAAGAATCATGACTCATCATATTTAAGATATATTCTTTTCTTCTAATGCATATTTCTCAGCCAATGAGAAATCTTAAAGACTTTTAGAGCTAATGCAGGTTAACTGCTGACCAAGGATTAGTCCTATTAACTCAAAAGGTGGTGGAGAATTCAAAAAAGGTGGTTGGGACTCCATCAAAGTGATTGGACCCCATTTATTGATTTATGATTGCATGTTACCCATCTCTCTCATTCCCTTCTACTATAAATACAGGCTTCTAAGACTTGAAATGGATCCTCTCTTGGGCATGACTTGATTCTACCAAGATTCTTTATAACCTCTTGAGATAAATATATGACTATTTTAGATTTGATTTTAGTATAGTGTATTAATGTCTATTTGATTTACATATGTGGTATCAATCTCTCCCTTATCAAGTCCTGATCTCACCTAGTTAATGGTTTATCTTGTTATGCATGTAATGTTTAGTGTTTAATGTCATTTTATTGAAGCTACAAGTGGATACATTGACTAGTTATTTCTTTGAATCAAGCCTTTCCATCACTTCCCTTGAGCTTTGATCAATTGGTGAAACTTATGCATGAAATATTGATGCATATAAGATATTTGGAGTTGTAGATTTAGTCTTTTGATTATAATATTAGTGTTTATAAGAAGTTAAAATATAGTGGATGAGTAATAAATTTAGGTGCATCACCAACATTTGCTTATATTTCCCCTTTAGTTATCTTTCTCTACCATTTCACCCCAATAATTAGTAGGTTTTAGTGGAAATGAGATAAGTGATGCATCAGAGGAGCTAACCTTGTTAAAAATCCTAGAGGTCTAACCCAATCTTAAGTGACCCTTAGCGTAGGGTCATTCCCATGTTGGACTAGATTTGAGTAGAGGACCTAAACAATCATTTGCTCAACTAGGGTGTAATCTAGGTCACCAATAGTTCCTTCATAAATATACTATTATAGTAATAACTATGCTATCCATGATTTAAATACAAAAATCTAACTAATTGAAATATCATAATACAAATCCATTTGGCTAGGGGTTCCCCATATTTAAAATATGACAACAATGATGCGATACAACCATATGACAAAATCAAGAACCTTCCTTGAGGTCATTACCTTAGAAGAATGTAAACTAGTAAATGAAATTAAACATAGAACAAGAGATTACAACTACCTAACTAGAGTTAGGGTTTTCACTTTATTTACTTGAAAAGGTTACACAAATTATAATGAATGTAATGTTAGATACAAACACATAACATTCATAGAATGACACAAAAGGATTTTCATATGAATGACAAATTCTTGGTACATTTGTCAAACCTAATAACTTTTAAATAATGCCATAAATTCACTCAGACTAAGACAAACCATCTAAAAAAATTGTAGGCTATTTCAAACCTATCAAAAATAATGAATGCAATACATTTATAAAAATAATGATCATTATAAAGAATTGAAAATTAAGGATAAAAATATATTTTTTAGATACCTTTGATGAATATAAATATGATGTTAAAATAACCTTTATGAAATTGAGTCATATTACTCAAACCATAGGCAAGACAAAAGACATGGTTACTATAAATAAGTTAGCTTCACCAAAATCAGATATGCAACTAAAAGAATCTCATTGTACTTATTTATAATCAACCTATGTCTTAGATTACTCATGAGCTTTTCCTTTTATCAATAAAACTTTAGCATGCACATGTCTATAGCTATACAAGGAGTATGCAAAAAAAAGAATGAAACATCCAAATAGTTATAAAAATACTATCTTGATATCTTAACATTAAAAAATTATTTATGATCAATACCATAATTGAAACATAGAATTCAATATTAAATATATATTTCACACTAAGAGTATTATAAATATGATACCAAAAATGACTCCATCTTATAAAAACCATTCACAAATTTCGCTTTGTCATTCATAGCTATATTTATAAGTATTAATAAATGTTAATCCACCATAGTCAAACATAAAAATGACATAATTCACAAGTATAACTCATAATTGAGTTTTCTTCTTGAAATAACATTCAAAACTATACCAACAATTTACATATACAAAGCCATATACAATAAACAAATCATAGAAGTTGAATCATTACATAGAATTCAGGGATAATGCTTAAGACTAAGTTTGTTTATGGAAATGTCATAATTAAAATAAGATATACTAATCATTACCATTTCAACATAACTTTTTTGTATAGTTTTTATATAGCAGAAATAATACAGTATGAGACAATATTATTGTGAAGAATTATTTTATTCAACTCTTTCTCTGTGTAGACTTTGATTTATACCAATATCTGGTATCAGAGCAGGCAATTTATCTACTATAATTATAGAGATTTAATATGTGAAATGGGAATTTATCTCATATAATACTCTAATTAATGGATGTCTTCTATGTGAAATATGTAGCTTAGTCATAGTATTACATGCTGAAAGGAGAGAAGTAGACATCATATAGGAGATACATGGGATTATATGCAAAGGTGAAGTGCATCTATATAGTAGCACTTATTTAAATCATTCCACTATCAATCTATAAAAGAATAGTCAAGCATTTATTGGTTATTTGACATCAAATTTATCCATCTGCATTGGGATCAGTTGCTTTAAGATCTCACATTAATTATCTTGTGTGTCTATCCATCTCTTTGAGTGAGATATTCTAACAGATCTATGATATTTCTAGCTAATGTTTTTGAGATCTTTGTGGCAATGTGACAGTAGTCCTACGCTTATCAAGTGACTAATATTTTATATCATGCATATTTCTTTCTACAAACTCTGTGCCATTTTATAACTGCCAATTATGCATAGTGGATACTTGTATTGATAAATGATAAGTTGAGTTGTTATTCCAAATGACTCAGGATCCTATAAAATTATCATCTACTTTATAACTCAGTTTCACACACATTTTTACCTATACAACATATTACTTCCATAGTCTACCTTCCATCATGTTGCATCCAATTTTAACAAATCATATACCTCACCTGAAGAAGCATATATCTGTTATTTGATCCATTGGATTCACATTTTCCAATTTGTTGACAGTTTTCATACATACAGTTGTATTTTCCATTTTGATTGAGCTCTATGTCTTGATCAATAGTGCCACATGTAATTTCATCCTCACTAGATTTCAAATACAAAGTATGTTAACATTGTCTTTAGTTATTTTAAAGTCTATTATCAAAAGTAGACAATGATTTATTTTTATGTTCATTGTCAATCTTTATATGCATCTAGTATTTATTTTTTTATATATTAGTTTTGATTGAATATGTATGGTTAGGTTTACTTAAGTTTTCTATCCACTTCAATGAAGTTTTAAATAGCTTAATGCTATATAGTTGGGTTTTAGTTGGTTTTTCAGAAGTCTTTAAAATATTTTAAGGTCACTTTGTTTTAATTTTAGTTTTATGTTAAAAAGAGTCTATTAAATATTTTATATGTTTCAAATTTATCAAAAATCTAAAGTGTCTATAAGTCTTTTGTTGTCAAAGTTAATAGTTTAGTATTTTTTTATATATAGTAGGTTATGTCATTAAAAAAGTCAAAATATCATCATTGTCATTTAGTCATATTGTCAAAATAAAAAATGAGTGAAGATTCAAAATCTTGTGTCAAAATTATAATAGATGCACTTTCAATGGAAACCGTCGTCTAAAAAATGCAAAATCAAGACTTCAAAATTTGAAAGAATTTTGAATATGGATATGATGCCAACACCGAGCAGGAAGATGTTTGACCATGAAAATGTCTGTTTGACTACATGAAAATATGTCAAGCACTTAAAGAGAAAAGTTGTTCCATACACTGGAGGAAGGAGAAAATGAAGGATGAAGGTTTTAGAGCCTCTCACCAGTTACCAACAATGGGGCCCAGATGATTTGGTGACTTTTGTGTGGTGTGATTTTTCATATTTTTAGTGTGGTGTGCTTTGGGCCTAATCGATTAATACCAAGGATAGTTATTTAGTGGTAGTGAAAACTATCCATGCTATTTTTGTTTGGGTGGAAACAAACATTATCAGAGGCTGCATAAGATGACAATGAGGATTTATTCCTCATGATATTTCATTTTCTTAGTATTGTGTGTTTTTCATTCCCTTAATGGTTTCAAAATCCTTTTTGGATAAAAGGGAGAGTGTAGATATAATGGAATGTGACAACAATTGTATAGCGGGGTAGTTAACTACAACAATCCTCTGACTGTAGAGATCCTCTAACAACCTTACTTTTTTATGGAGATGATCGGCTAATAAAACATCTATTGTGGTCACATGGAGTAAATGTGGGATATGTTCCTTTGCATAGTAGTGGTCATGTGCATCAAGATATAGATAGTAAGATTCTGTAGACCTAAAAGTATGCATTGGCGTATGATTCTGTTTGAGCCAATTCTTGAAGATACATATTCTCCCCATGCTCATATTAAGAGGGTGTAGACTAGGATTAATAATGTTTATAAGGGGTGAATGTTGAGGTGTGGTGTTCACATTATTAATGTATAACTTAATTATTAGTTAGTAAATAATAATACATTAATAAAGTTTTATTTAGTTTGGTAGTTATATGAATATATTGTAATAACAATATATTTGTATATAGTGGTTTGTTAGTTTGAGGGAGATTCGGGTGAGATATTGGTGGAGATATGATCTCCCAAATTATAATAATGACTTTCTTATATATTTGTATTTCCCGTATAGTTTTGATATAGCAAAAATAATACAGTGTGAGACAATATTATTGTGAAGAATTATTTCATTTGGTTCTTTCTCTATGCAAAGTCTGATTTATACCAATAACCAAGATCATAAACAACTAATACATCGCCTTTAAAAATATTACCACTTTTTTTTGAGAGTTCAATGATTGACACCAGTATGTTTTGCCTTACATTTGCACTACAACAAAAGTTTTGAAATCAAATCCACGAATATAAATATTTTATATATTTTTATAATGACATTTTTTTCTTTGTTTTAGTTAATAAATTAAAATCAAATGAAAAAAAACAATAGACTCCATGTTATGGATGATAGGGCTCTACAAAAAACCGTGTAAATAGAAAAATTACCATTTTTCTAGTTTCTACTACTTCACTTCTATTTTTGGATATATACTTTGTTTCTTTGATTATGTGTGTTGTTTGATATATGTTTGGTTTGCCTCTGTTTGTTGGTAGATATTTTATTTTGCTCTCATATCTATTTTTATATTTATGGTATGACAACATTATTAACATCTTGGATTTTGAAATTTTCAAAGAGAAAAAAATGGAACAAAAAATAAATTGTCAGTAAGCAAAAAAAAAAACAAATTTATCACAACTAAAAATAAAATATTACCATTTTGTTGCTTTAGTTTCTCCTATTTGCACATCCTACTCAAGTATTTATTTAGATCTATATCCACCTTCCTGGATATGTTTTTAAAAACTTTCATAAGCATCTTTTCAATTCAAAGATGAAAAAAAATAATGAATAATATAAGCAATGTATTTTTTTATTGCTCTATGTATTTATTTGTTTACATGTATAGTTTTACCTATGGATATCAACAAAATATTTTAGATATTCTATATGTGACATTGCTAAACAACAAACATTAAGAAAAAAAATCATGAGCATACAAAAACAATAACTTGTGATGTCAAAAAACAAAGTATTACCATTCTAGCATGATTTATCATGAAATTTCTATTTATTAAACAATGCACATGATTGGCTCCATATCGAATTTCTTGTAATCTTTTTTCAATTTCACAAACAATCTAAGATTGCATACAAATACAAAGATAATCAACTTATGCATAATGAAAGTGACATACATCACTCTTTCTTTGTTTGGATGTTTTTTCTTTTTTTTGCCTTTCAAATTTTAATTTGCTATTGATTATCGATAGTGACAAATTCCATTTTCTAGTTATACTTGGTGTATGAAAATGACATTACATAGGGTAAAAAATAATTTTTTTGTGTATTTATAGAGTTATTGTTATTGTTTTGTCAAATAAAAAGTTGAAGGCAACATGCATGATAGTCTGTCCAATATGCATCATAAACACCGAATTGAGTATTTTGGATATTTACATTTGTCTATGCCTGCATATATTATTGGCATATTTGATATCAAATAATAACCATGCCTATGCATTGTTTTTAAAAGTTATTGTATATATATTGTTTCCTGAAGCATGTCACTATTGAAGTCACCAACAAATATGATATTGGTTTTAGGTGGAAATCTAGAGTCTATTATTTATTTAAAAACCAATACATAATCTATTGGCACATTTGATAACGAGTAAATATTTATTATCCATATCGATGTATCTAAATATGATATATCATGTGTCATAGTCTCCATATTTGATGTAGCAAATACTTTGATATTTTTGAATACAATATTTTTTCTAAAGCATGTCATTATCCCATACACATCCACTGACAGGTGATAGTCAAAATTTTGTGTAATAAATGAGGTATATTCTATTTGTTTTAGTTTTCATTTCTTGGAAACATAAAATTCTTGCATTCATAAGCTCATAGTCATGTGTGATGCATTCTAGATGCAATCTCAAACTACATGTATTCAAAGAGAAAATAGTGAGGCTATTACATGTTTTAGAAACACTTGCAAAAAGTGAACCATTATGTAGAAGTTTCTAGTCTTTGCATCTCACCATTTATTTTATTACACATCACAAATTTGTTAGGTTCTAACTTATTCATAAGATACAATGATTTGATATTTTTTACTCACAAAAATGCAGTATAGACAAGTCCATGCCGCTTAACATCGACATGATCAAATGCTAATGCTTCCATGGTAAGCCCTTGTGATCTATGTATTATTCAATCACATGTTATTTGTATTGGAAACTATTCACTTATCATGGCCATAGTTTTTATAATATAAATTTTCCTTGCGATTCTTGTTATTGGAGTCCAATTTTTGGCAATATGGTCATTGTAAAAGCTCTACATTTTTTTGCATTGCAAAGCTCCAATTTTAATGTCATTGAATTGTATCTAAACTATGTCTACTTGTCTAGGGGTATAATGCTTGATAATTCCATCAACACCATTCACCAATCCATATTGTATATCATAGTTTCCACCAATCAATTCCAATAATATGTTTGGTTTCAAAATAATTGTATCAGGCAAGCAATTGTTTTCATTATTTGTTATGATTTCATCAGAAAAATTCATTTTTTTGTCAATAACATTCAATGTATAAGTCTGTCCATTGACAAGTGCAAACAACATCATCTTTTCTCTACAATAATTTTTAGGATCCATGTGGATATTATATTTGACATGTTCTATGATGCATGTTTTTTATGTTTCTTGTTATTTGTACATTTACCCACCTAATATGCAATAAGTTCAACCAAGAATACATGTTCTAAATGCATTGGTATCATAACATATTTATCTATAAAACAAACACATATTACATCTTTTAAAGTGTCTTATTCTTGTGCTAACTTTAGACTTTTCAAAATGTAAGTTATTTTTGTTTCTGGTGATGCATTTATGAAAATTGTTTTCCTTGAACTATAATGTAAAGGCAACAAAAATACAATGTGAATGGATTGTTGACTAGACATTTGTTGAAGTTTTAGGAGCTTATTCCCTAATTTTATTATGGCTTATAATTTTTTTTCATTTCTATGCATAGTTTCAGTGTGTACTTTCTAAAATACATTTGTCAGTATATGATCAAATTTTATCATATAAGAGCATTAATATGTTACAACAACATATGCATCAAGAATGAATTGTGCATCTATGATAGTATACCATAATTCTAGGAGTATTTTTGCAAATGCATTCATCCAAGCATTGGATGTATTTTTAGCATTATAATTGATCTTGAAATACAAGATTTCAATGAGAGAATGTATTCTATTTCAGACAGGTTTGCTTCTTATAAAAATAAATAAAATGTTGTGTCTTTGTTATATTTGTTTTGCTCAGGTTGATAACAAATTATTGTGGCATTCTCTTTGTATAGCTCATTGGTTTCATCCAATGGCTCTATTATTCTCATTTTTTACATTGGAGGAAATGGAAAATTGAATTTGTAACATGAATTTCTATGGTTTTTGTATGTGCTTGTACAATGATGTGTCTACATTTTAGACAAATCTCCATTAAATAATGTCAAATAATAATATATGTATCTATCTACAAAATCATTGATTTTAGTATTACAACAATCTCTATATACAAGTGCATCTTATACCCAGAGAATGAAATGTAAATACTCATTTCCTCTATTTTAAAATTAAGTCACAAAAAAGAAATCCAAAACCTTTCCAAATAATTTTTCATCTTGACACAACATTTTTTTGAATGCATTGGATCTATGGTTAAAGTATCGACTACGAATAATATGCTTTTTTATTATCATTGTATCAATATTATCTTATTTAATCATTTTTCTATGTTTATTATTTGTCACTAGAGTCAATTTTTTCAATGCATAGAACAAAGGCTCCCAACAATGTTCAACACTTGTTATAGCTTCAAAAATGTTGGCATCCCCAATTGCCTAATCATTACAAAAATATTTTTTCTTGAATTTTCAAAATAGTCAAGTGACGATCAAATGATTTTGAAATACTTATAAGCTATGGGTGATTTCAAGATTTTCTTATACTAGATTTATTTCAAACATCTTTGGCATAAATATTTTTATCTTTTAATTTATCTTTGCTTATGCATATCCAAGCACAAGTTGATGCTTGACTTAGAATGATTTTAATAACTTTGAAAACTATTTTAGTTATGTGTGTTGTAATGTCATTTTCCTTATGAAAAGGCTCCCACTTTGCTATTTTTTAGTACAACACTCTATATATCATATCTTGAGGATGACTAAAACCATATAATAAAGTAGGGAATCTCATCTCTTCTAATAATTTATCTTCAAATATACCTAATGGTTTAAGTCCTTCTAATGAGGCAATTTCAATGATCTGATCTTAGAGATCATGTATCGATTGTATGTCAACAAAAGCATGCACCAAAAATTCAGTAATAGGCTCTAAATAATTTTCATGTGCATTAGATGTCTTGTCCTCAATAGGAACAACCTCAGAAATGTTTTTTCTCTTATTTTCTCAAAACAACTTTGCCAACCCCTATCAATAGTAATATTTTGTTGCTTAAACAATGATGCTTGACAAAGTTGAGATAATTCTTTCATCATGTATGAAGGCCTCACATTTATTGTTAAATATGCATTTTTGTATTTGAACTTGCATTTTATATTTATTGCAATTGTTTCTATGTCATTCATTTCTCTAAGCAATTCAGTTTTCACTTGATCAAAGTTGATTGAGACATTTATAATTATTTCCATGAGGCCATATTGTGAACATTTATCGCCAAGCTCTCACACTTATGAAAATGACATTAAAAAATCAACCAATCTTTATTTTAAAAGTCTTAATTTATTCATAATATCATTTTTTTCATCTCTCCTAATGTTGAAAAGAACAACAAATGTCAACGCTTTTCTATTTTCAAGAGATCTCTTGCATTTGTTGCATATTTTTTCGCCCAATGCAAGTTTTTTTAGTGTTGAATGTGCAAAATCACAATCAAATGCTTTGACAATCTCAATGTCAACTAGTAAAATATCTTTTTTGAAATGTAATTATTCACAAAATATGCAAAAAAAATGCTTTGACAATCTCAATGTCAACTAAAACAATATCTTTTTTGAAATGTAATTATTCACAAACTATGCAAAAATGAATAGGCATGTCTTTGATTGATTTTGGATAGTTGTTTATTATCTTGATACTTTATCAATCATGTTGTGTGTATTCCAAGTATTGATTTTCATGACAACATGCCATTGGTTTCATTGACCATAATGATTTTTCATGTCCATTTAAGCTAATTTTTTTTCAGTGTTTCTATTATAAGTTTTTGTTTTTTGCTCACGCATGGTTTGTTTCAAACAACATAGATAAGTATGATGCCTATTTCAGCCTTATACATATATCTAATATAAGGTTACCTTACATATTATTTGGAAATCTGAATAAACCTCTTTCTTGTTTCAAAACCTTTCACACTATTGTTATCAATCAACCCTATCAAAATATCTACTGGCATTACATATGCAATCCGATGTATGTGAATTATTTGCAATGGATTATAATGAATATGAAATTTATCTATCTTGAAATATATGATGTTATACATTTTATCTGGAGTAGAACAATTTCAAAAAAAATTGAGATATTTTTAGTTTTTGCTGACCATAATAGAATATTGCTTTTTAGAATGTTTGAAAGCCATGAACAACAAAAGTCATTACCTTCAAGTCCACTTTATTGATATGACATTCCAATATTTGAAACATACATTTTCAAGTTAAAAACCATTATAGGATCTTATTTTTATATCTCGTATTCAAAAATACCTAAATAAGTCATTACATATCTATTTGTCACAACAATATCATTGGAAAGATATTGTGCCAAATATGAACGAAGAGCATGACCATCAAAATCATGTTCAACTAATAGAATAATATAATCAAATAATATTTCACCATAGTTAAAGCCTAATGTGTTTGTTTTTTATATGCCATATGCTTCCAATTCATAAAAAATAACACACCAGTGCAAAGAAGGATTTTTGCAAATATTTGATAACTTTGTATTGGAAATCATGCTCTAGATGCATATTTTTTTGCAAAACAATGGTTCAAAATGTTCATGAGTGAGCTTTATGTCATGGAATAAGATCAAATATAATGAAATACACCTTTCTTTTTTAAAATGTAGATACCATTTTCTTTTCTTTATAGGCCAAACAAAAACATGAATGTTCAACCATTTGCATAACCACTGAATACAAAATTTTTCACCCCATAGAATAGTCTCACCTTGATTTATAATGTCATTTGCAAAAAATCTCATTTGAAAAAATTATATGTTTTTATCATGTATTAAATGCAAATCATATAATATATCTATATGTAATTGGTTTGCGTATGAGTATCTTACCTCTGCATCCCCATTGTTTAAATAATCTATAAAATAGTCAATGATCCCAGTTCATAACATTCTTGATGTGTAACGAAAATGCAATAACACTTTAAATGAATAAAAAAGGCAATCACCAACAACATAACTGAATGATGAAATTATAAAAGGATTTTTATGTTTCAAATCATCGTTAATATTTTCAAACACTTGTATTTTTTTTGTCGATATATGTCCACATCAATGATTTTCTCCAAAAAACCCAATTCAATCGCATTTATTTTTATTTTCATGATTATTTAATATTTTATTTATTTATTTTTTTCCCTTGTATTCAACCTATTTTTTTTTCAATTTTTTTGTCTCATAGAAAATAATAGGGTAAACTATCAAGAAATGAAATACCAAATCTAAAATAAAATCAATTTTGTAGTGCTCTTACTCACCATCGGAAAAAGAAACTACACAACAAGATATTTACATTATAAAATTAAAAAAATTAGCCAAAGACCATCATATTTACATTGTTACAAGATACTTACTCAAGTTTTTATAGAACTTGGTAAAAGCCTCAAGTGTCTACCATGAGAAAAAAACCTACATCTTTCAAAAAATTACAATATTAATTCCCCTTTAAAAAAATAGCAAAAAAATTTCATTGTTGATTTGTCTTAAAATAAAACAAAACTAAAAATAAAATAAAATTACACAACAATAAAATATAGTTACATTGATCACAAGACACCCACTACCCAGTGTTACAAGTCCCCCAGACCTCTCATAAATCTCAATGAAAGAGTTATCAAAACTCTTCAACCAAGATCTCTCCAAGAGCTCATTACTATAGCCATCAATCCTTAAACATACACATAAAGAATAGACTCTAAAAAATGATATGTAAAGTATTACAAAAGGAATATATATTATAAAGTAGAGCACTTGATTATATAGGCAAGGCAAAACATGATGCAAGCTAAACTAGGTAATGTGGGACAAACCCCTATATAGGATAAAACTAGGTAAATATAAATAAACTAGAAACTAAAAAGCACAAGTAATAAGATAATCTAACACCCCCCCTCAAGTGAAGCTAGGGGATAACAATAGAGGATGTAGTGTGAAGTCCCCTGTTATTATGGATGCCAATCCATCATGCCAGAGTACATGGATGTTGAGTCTCTATAACTACCAAGTAAAAGTAGGAATGGTTCTAAATATGAGGATCACTAAACACAAACACTATTATCTAAATTACTAGGTATAATTATGAACCTAAGAAAACATCACTTGAACACCCTCCAACATGATGGTGATAAGTGAGCATAAAGATTGGTGGGGCTGCCACACTGGTGTCACTGAAAGAATCACCAAGAAGACCATGGATTCAAGTAAAAATCCTCATATGGGTTTTAGCAAATAAAGTGCCTAAATAACATACCCATATACAAAGGAGAAATCTAGAAAACACTCAAAAGTGAAAATTACATATAACTCTCACAAAGTGGAAAAAAAGAGAGAAAACATGTAGGAAAAACTCGCCTCAAAAAGAGAGAAAAGAAGAAGAGAGATAGAGCTAGAAATCCCCTCAAATATGATGCTGAAGTAGTCTATACTCCAAGTACTTACAAGTCATAAAGGAACTCAATTTTCACAAGTGTTCTAAATCCACTACTTGATCATAAAAATAAACGACACTGGGTTTAACCAGAATAGCCTCAATCAAGAAGACTGTTAGTGGTGATGAAAGTACAAAAGAGTACTATGTGTGTAAGGAATGACCAACATCAAGAAGAATAATGTACATCACCCTCCCATATTATTGATTAGGTGGAGTGAAGAAAAAAGGTCTGCACAAGTGGTCTAAATCCAGTACTCGAACATCAAGTAAGTTGACACTGTATATTTCAAAATAACTCTAGAATGAAGAGACTATCAACAGTCAAAAAAGTGGTGTCAAAAATATTGAAAAGGTCTCTTGAATATGATGAACCATGGTGGTGATGGAAGAAACAAGTAATTGATGAAGTGAAAAGGTACCCATAATAGAGCACACAAATGTATAAAGGTAGACAAGGCTAAATCAACAAACCCCCATGGCACTTTATAAATAAGTGCAAGTAAAATATAACTCATACACAAAAAACAATAGATGGAAATAAGGAAAACACTGGGATTCACCGAAATAGCTCTAAATGAGTAGACTATTGACCTGTCAAATAATCATCAAGAGAGTTACTCCAAAAATAAGAAAATGAAGAGGTGTCCCCATAGAAGAAGGTGAGGCACTAAAACAGGGGTCTCAAGGAGACATGACATAAACTACCAATGTGTCAAAGTAATAATGCATGTCATGGGATGATGGAAAAGTGTGGTAAATGGAGAAAAGAGCCATAAGGTATGCAAACACACATGGAACAGAATTAACAACCAAAAAACAATCTACAAAGCACATGCAAGGATGTCAAGATTAGCCAAAAATATATTCATGAGTGTAAAAAATGATGAAAATACAATTCATAAGAAGCAAGAAGGAAGTTTGTGTTGCCTATGAGGGGGTCTAACCTCATGACATACTAGACCTCATCTTTTGATCTTTGATAAATGAAAGAGATAAGGTACATGCAAAACAAGGAATATTCCCTCAATAAATGTTCACAACATAACAAATGCATTAGCATTAAAATTTCACCATATGACAACAAACTATAAGCACAAGGAAATGATGTCAGACTCTACCAAAAATGCATCCAAAATAATGCAAAGTGTAGTAGTGGCATAAGTGGTATAATGTGGCCCAAAGAGTAATGTGGACCAAAGCTCATGCAAATAGAACATCAGTTGTAGCTGAAAATGCATCTAAAAATATAATGAAAAAGTAAAATCAAAGGAGAAAATGAATTTATTTACTTGTGAGGGGGTCTGGCCTCCTGTGAGATCGGAACTCACCCTCTAATCTTCAACAAACAAGATCAAAGAAAAAATGGAGTGACCAAGCAATCTTGAACATTTTATTTATAATTTGGATGCCCATAATATTATTTTTATAATAAAAAACAATTAAAAAATAACTTCCCACTCCGTAATGATAATATTGTTTTTAATAAAAATAATATAAAACATCACAAAAGGCCCTCCCAATTTTAAATTACCGCCACTTTAAAAAGAAACCACATTAAAATATCCCTCCCACATAAGACAACACCATTAAGCTTTTTAATAATGTCATAAACATTTTAATAGTTCAAAATCTTAGACAACAAAACATGTTAAAGTCAAAAAGCTTATAAACACAACAAAAATCTTGTAAATCATGGTTTGGTGGTTTTGGCCAAAATTAACTAGGTTATATAAAATAATGCAAATCATACTCCTCAAAAATCATAGAGTGATTAGAAGCAACATAGGTGTTGGGAGGATTATAGCATATGGTAAATGGAGTCAATTGGTACATCGAAACCCACATTCCCACCATCAAAAAATAAATTTAGCGGTTAAAACCAAGTGAAGCGATGGTGCCCTAGTGTGAAAATAGACAATGAAGGTAACTAATGTGCAATTTGACTTAATGATTAAAAAAAATCTAGATGAGAAAGCTGTGGAAGCTTACAATGACAATCCATATGCAAATAATATGCTATCCATAGACATCTATTGGTGAGATCCATAGATGAAGATAAAAATAGATATTATCATTATGGCAAGGCCGTAAGTATGAATAGAGAGCTACATATATTGATTTAGGTCATGTATTTCAATCACACTATGCCATTCAAACCAAAAATACATCATTTCCTTCCAACATCTATGATAACTAAATCTGTAATAGAGATGTTAGGAGCATAATTTTTTTGAAAACCCACTAAAATTATCATAAATTTCCTTGATAAAATGTAAAGAAGTTCGTTGTATGGATCTACACAAATTTATCTTTGAAATGCTAAAAAAACCCTCAAAAATGTTTTTTTTTGTAAAAATATCCATTTTTGATGAATTGATAGGCAATCCCATAATTTTGAGGCCTTTTAGACTTAATGACATAGGTTAGAAGCCCTGAAAGTGCACCAAAAAATTATTAACTATAAAAAGTAGCTCAAATGGCTATGGAAATAACTACAAAAAATGTCTCAATCAATAAAATAATGGTGGATTTGCCATGGGATAAAATTAAAACTGAGCAATGACTATTGGAGGGTGGATCTAGTACTATGAAAGAGTTATCAAAATTATTCAGCAAAGATCTCTCCAAGAGTTTATTACTAGAGCCATAGATCCTTCAACATACACACAAAGAACAAACTCTCAAAAATGATATGTAAAATAATACAAAAGGAATATATATTAAAAATTAAAGTACTTGCTTATATAGGCAAGGCAAAATGGGATGCAAGCTAAACTAGGCAATGTGGGATAAACCCCCACATATGACAAAACTAGGTAAAGCTAAATAACCTAGAACCTAACAAGCACGAGTAATAAGATACTCTAACAGTCAAAGCTTAAGAGAGTCTAACTAAGTGAAGAGGCATCACATCATCAATTTTTAGTGTAATGAATCCCTTAGACTTGTTAGAGATGTCAAATCTAGGAAGAGTCCAGCCGAATAAAGAGGTGCCATGTCACCATTTTTTAGTGCAATCGATCCCTCATACCCAGTAGAAATGTCATAGATAAGGAGTGCTTGGATAAATGAAGGAACACCATGTTTCTAGTTGTTAGTGTGATTGATCTCCTAAACTTGATACAAATGTTAGAGTCAAGGAGACCTTGGCCAAATGAATAGGTGTCACATCACCACTTGTCAGTGTGGCTAGTCTATTAGACTTGTCAGAGATGTCATGGCCTGGGACCGTTGAGCCAAATGAAAAGATGACATGTTTGTAGTTGTCAGTGTGGTAAGTCGCTCGACTTGTCAAATATGTCACATCTTGGGAAACCCTGGATGAATGAAAAATCATCACGTTGAATAATATGTGGATGAACTAGTTACCACTGAAGGCATCAATAGGCTTAAAATGAAGTATATATGAAACTCTAAGACCTATAATAACATGTCATATGTCCCTAGGTGACACATCACATGGTCTAAAGGAATTATATAGACTATCGAGCCACATCTAGATGCTAGTGGGACCCACGTTTATATTTCATCTTAATTTTTGAGAACAAAAACATGTCACATTCTAAAGAAAATAGACTATAATCCATGTCTAATTTTTTAGAATTCTCCAACTTTATTGGACCAATCACAACCCTTTATTTTTTATTTCTACAAAAACAAAAAAAATCACTTTTGTCATTCTCTCTCTCTCTCTCTCTCTCTCTCTCTCTCTCTCTCTCTCTCTCTCTCTTCTCAGATGAAAACCTGATCAGATATTCACAGAGTATTATACAAAGAACATAAACCATACAAAGCATTTTTTATAATTCATATAATTAACATTGTTTTTTCTAATTTCAATCACATGCAAAGTAAAATATAAGTTTAGGAATACTAGTTTGACACACTGATCTATAAATGCGCTGGATATGCAAATGAGCAAACATTATTTCATCATCATCATAATCATCATCATCATCATCATCATCACACACACACACACACACACACAGAGAGTATATGTATGTGTATGTATGTATATCTATCTATATACACACACATATATCGATACATACATACATATTTACATGTATTTATATATTTTAAATATATTTTTATAACTAGATTATCACAACAATATATAACTTATTATATTCCTAAACATATTATATAATATGTTTCATCAACAAAGACATTATGACCAACTTCAATCTTTATCTCAATGCTAAACCCCAAATAGGAATTAGCAAGTGTTAAAGCCACCTCTGCTAGTCTCTCAGATTCAAAACAAACCAACACAAGGTCCAAGAAAGGGATGAGAACAAACCAATAATTCAAAGAAAATAAAATGGGAATAATTACAGTCTGAGAAATAGAGCATAGATGAATGGTCTCCAATATAAGAAAATAACATTCTTTAAGTTCACATAAAATAGATAGTGCAACTAATTCCAAAAATTTCTTATCATAATAACAGAAAGCCCAGCATGAAACTAGTTAAAAACTATCCAACCAACCTAGTAACCCTCTGAGGATCCTTAGATAAAATTACACCCACACTACCTATGAGATCACAACAAGATTTTGAACCACACACAAAGAGATTACATATAATATTGGTGAGGAAAAAAGCCACAAAACCTACCAAAAACAAACACCTGAAATATCATAGAAAAATGCCATCTTCCATCTCTAAGCAAATGCAGAGAGTTTTGGGATAATAAAACATAAACAAAAACCAAACCACTCAAAATAAAATGTTCCCAAACATAAATGCAAACATAAGATACTAAAAAAAACAACCCAAGCTCATAAATATTTATGTATAATTTGAATCCTAACAATCCTAATTTCATAATCTAAAATTAACCAATATTCATAGGCATTTTTTTTTCAATTTTTCCCATCTATTGCTCCAAATAAAAATGTCAACAATAAAATTCCACACCCAAAACATATGTATTAAATACATTTTCAACTCGAACGCTAGTTACATAAAAAAACACAAATGTTACAAATTGACAAAAAATAGCTCAAATTAGCCCAAATTATTACACATTGAAAGCAATTCCCTTTTTGTTGTCATATAAATCCATGGCCAAAACAAAATAATAAATGAAATAACAATGCAGTATTAACTACGAATCACCTCCCCTCATGTTTGGATTAACACCACTATGATGACTCTTTAAATTAATAAATAGTCTTAATTTTTTGAGCTAATACAAATGTGTTTGATTAAAACTTTAATAATAACCACATGTGCGAGTAATTATTTTGATTAATACTATTATGTGTCACAAAGTATTATTGTAAATTATTTTTCCAATGTCCCTATGTTTTTCCCCCATACACATACAAAAATATATATTTCAATACAAGAATTTTACATTTTTCCAAGTTGATGTTCACATCAAAATGTAATAAATAGTCTTAATTTTTAGAACCAATACAAATATTTTTGATTAATACCTTATAAGTAAATACATGTGAAATTAATTATTTTGATTAATGTTCACATCAAAATGTTTCAAACCCAATGTTAAAATAAAAAACTACTCAACTTTCATTGCATGTAATCGATTGAACTTATTTGGATCAACACTGCCATGATGCCATGTAGGTACTAGTAATAATATTAGGTTAAACAAATTACAATAGATAATTTTTAGAGATTTGAGGGACTGGGAGAACTCTGAAAAATGAACATGTGACATGTTGCTAGTTATTAGCATGTCCAGTCTCCTGGACCTATTAGAGATTTTAGGGCCTAGGAGAACCCAATCAAATAAAGAGGCACCACATTTCTATTTCTCAATTCAGCTAGTATCTAGGACCTATTATAGAGGTTAGATCTTGGGAGAGCTTGGTTGAATGAAGAGGCACCATGTCACTAGTTTTCAGTGTGACTAGTCCCCTAGACTTGTTAGATATGTTAGGGCCCAAGAAATCCCAGCCCAATGAAGAGGAATCAAGTTAGAAATTATCAATGTCACCACTCCCTTAGACCTATTAGAGATGTCAGGGCCTAGGAGATCCCATCAAAATGAAGATGTGCCACATCACTAGCTATTAGTACAGTGAGTCCTCAGACCTATCAGTGATGTCATAATTGGGGGATCCCAACCAAATAAAGAGATGCCATGTTACCAGTTGTCAGTATGACTAGTCCTTCAAACCTGATAGAGATGTTAAAGCTAAGGAAATACTAATGAAATGAAGAGGCACCACATCACCAGTTGTTAGTGTGACTAGTCCCCTTACCTAATAGAGATGTCAGAGCTAGGGAGAACCTAGATTAATGAAGAGGCACAACATCACTAGTTATTAGTGTGATCAATCCCTCACCTAGAAAAAATGTTAGAGATGAGAAAAACCTAGCTGAATGAAGAGGCACCACATTTCCAGTTGTTAGTTTGGTCAATCCCCTAGACCTATTAGACATGTCAGGACTTGGGAGAACTGGGCCAAATGAAGAGGTAACACATTGCCACTTTTTAGTGAGGCAAGTCCGATAGACCTATCAGATATGTCATAGCCTATGAGAATCTAACTGAATGAAGAGATGTAACATTAAATAATAAGTAGGTGAATTGATTTCCACCCAAGACCCTGATCAGTTTAGAATGAAGTATGGATGAAATTAGAAGGCCTATAAGAACATGCTATCGAGACACATCACTCGAACTACATCTACATGCCATTGGGACCCACATCTTTATTTCATCTCATTTTTTGAGAATAAAAACATGTCAAATGCTAAATAAAAGAGGCTATAATCCATGTTTAATTTTTTAGATTGATTCTATTTTATTGGATGGAGCAAGTATTTTTTCTTTTATTAATTTAAAATATAATAATTTCCCTAGGAAATTAGTCATGTCACCCTATATCAACCAATATAAATATAATAAAATATTTTATTTTGTATTTTTTAAAATGTAAATATCTCAATCCTAATGTTAAAATCAAAAAGTTATCTATTAGTATGGAATGTCCCCCAAGCCTATCAAATATGTCAAATCTGGGGAGAGCCTAGATGAATAAAGTGATGCCACATCATTAGTTGTTAGTGTGTTTAGTCTCCCAAACCTGGTAGAGATGTTAGAACTAGGGAAAGCCTAATCAAATAAAGAGGCACCATGTTACTAATTTTTAGTGTGACTAATCTTCCCAACCTGACATAGATGTTAGAACCAAGGAAAAATTGATTGAATGAATAGGCACCATGTCTTCAATTATCGGTATGGTTAGTACCCTAAAACCTGTTAGAGATGTCAGGTCTAGGAAGAGATGGGCCAAATAAAGAGGTGACACATTGCCACTTATTAGTGTGGTGAGTCCCTTGGACCTGTTAGATATGTCATAGCCTGAAAGAACTTGACCAAATGAAGAGGCACCACATTGGCTAATATGTAGATGAAATATTACCACCTAAGGATTTGGTTGACTTATAATGAAGTACAGATGAAATTTGAAGCCCTATAAGAACATGTCCCGTGTCCCTAGATGACTTATAACCTAATATAAGACAATGATATAGACTACTGAGCCACATTTACAGACCATTGGGACTCATATTTATTTCATATTGCCTTTTTGGAACACAAATATGTCACATGCTAAATAAAATAGTCTATAATCCATGTTTAATTTTTTAGATTGCTTCGATTTTCTTGGATGGTGCAAGTATTTTTTCTTTTATTAATCTAAAATACAGTTTCCCCAAGAAACTAGTCATGTCACCCTATATTAACGAGTATAAATACAATAAACTATTTTATTTTGTATTTATTAAAATACAAATATTTGAAACTAATATTAAAATCAAAAAGTGCTCAACTTTCATTGGTTAAACATTGCCTTATGCAAATTATTAGGTCTAACTAATCAAAATAGATACATGCTACATAGGCACTAATAACATTGACTTGCATTATCCTCATATTTCTATGTTACAAACTTTATTGTTTAAATATTGATGAAGATTAGTCATTATTCATAGTCATTGGAACATTTATAATGAGTAATAAAAGCTCCATGTAAGGACAAATATTATGCATGCATATCAATTGTATTATTTGTTTTTATTCATGCAAGATGTGTATTTACTTGATATTTCATAAGATCTATTAGTAGATGAATCTATGCAAAATGGATAATATGGCCTAAAATGTAAGTGATTGGATCAATATTTATTGAATCATTCTCTTACTATTTTCTTGGAGAATTAAGACCTTTCATAAGTTGAAATCACACATAGACTCTCTATGTTCTAAAGGAACCTTACAGTTTATTTTAAAAATATCTTATACGTCCTTTGTAGTTGTCTTAATACATGTTAATCTAGTCATTGATTTATTCTAAGTATCTTATATTGGCAAAGAATGAGCCAAATCTATGTGGGTTTCATTTATTTGCTGTAAATATGAATTTTGTGTTATAAATCAGTATGGAAAAGTTTATTTCAATGCTCAAATTTGATTATGTTATAATGTGGACTTATCCATGAGTGTATTATGATATCACTAATCCATTATATTTTTGTCCCATGGATAGTAATGTTGTTGTGTTATTGGAATATTTAGTTCATCAATATAGTATTATTAGTAACTTCCCCTTTTGAGCCTCAAAGAGTATTTATAGGTTTGGGATTAAGTTATGTTTAATGGATGATGAACTGATTTATGTTGATTTAGTAAAAGTAAATATATGTAGAATTATAAAGACAAATAACTATCTACCTTTGTTATATCTAAATATTTATTGTATAATAAAGTATCTATGGTGTTAGTGACACTTAAATGAGCACCTAGATATAACAGTCTTTGCTTATTTTTTCTATATATAATACACATGTGGACTACTATTTTACCCTAAAATGAAATGGTTTGGGTATTTCACTTTAAGCTGATAGTTAAGGATATATAAATGAAATGGCATAAGGGTGATAATTAGATTTATAGTAAGCCAATTAAATGCTAATTTTAGATATAAGCATACACTATATTTATTATGCTAAGATAGTATAAATATGGAAAGTATAACTAGGTTAGATATATAAATGACAAATAAGAGAGTACACAGCTTGATCTGATGTTAATGCAATTCTAGATCTATAATAGGTTGAAAGTAGGTGGGAAGATAGTTCTAAAATAGTTGATAGATTCTGAATCTAGAGTCTCTAGCTAGCTAGACATTTGCATCAACCCTAGATGGTTACATTGACACTATGGTCTGAGTCTATTGATGGTATCTTGTAAAGAATATCTAGTTAAATAGGATGCAACCACCTATTTTCTTCTAGTTTTGGATTTAGATTCACTCTAGTCCATTTATATTTGGGTCATGGATTATCGCTCCTTTTGAAATGATAAAACCCTAGTTTTTCATCTTCAATATGACCTTAGGGAAAAATGGGTTAGTGGGAATAGAT